>JAQQSW010021178.1:0-10711 GCA_028646575.1 Pseudocheirus occidentalis | reverse complement strand
TCCATTTTCAGTTGATCTATAGCTTGTAGGCATTCTTCGAGTGTCTTGGAAGCATTTGGTGTGGGAGTTCTGACTGTGTTGTCTTCCTCCCGTTCCATGCTTTGATCTTTTTTGTCCACAAAAAAAGGATTCTAGAGTTTTATTGCTGTTTTTATTTTGCTTCCTTTTCCTCATGTTGGCCAGTCAATTAATTGCTTGATTTTTTTAGGTCTGTGAAACTCTGCTTCCAGCGGGGAAAGCTCTGTCCCAAATCGCTGGGGTTTTCACAGCTGCCGGAGCTATTAGTGGGGTGCTGCAGCCCCCACCAGCTTTGGCTTGCTGAAAGCTCACCCCAGGGCTACCACCCAAGATCACAATCCAGATCCAGGCCGTTCAACGCAAGAGCCCTTGGCCCTGATCAATCGTCTCAGCCCCCCTGCGGAGTCTGCAGGCTAGGAGCTCTGAAGCAGCCCAGTGGAGCAGTTGCCGATTGTAGCAGATCCTGCCCTTCCCTTACTGCTTCTTTGCCCTGGGGGCAGATTGGCCAAACTGTTTTTCCTCCCCCAAATTTAGCTTGAAAGCTTCACTTTCACTGACCTTTCTCTAATCATTCTTTTTTCTGGCTTAATAGATGTGGAGATTGCCTCAGGTGCTGTCGATCTGCTCTCCGGGGTAGACTCATGCTGTGGCTTGGCTCTCCCAACCGCCCTGGGGCCTGGCCGCTGTTTTAGTTTTGGGCTGGGCTGGCCTCGGCTCCCAGCCTGCCGCAGTGAGCTCTTCCTGCCACACTGCCTTCAGCCAGAGATGTGTTTTCTTTATTTTTGTGAAAGTGGGAGCCCTACAATTTGTTTAGTGTCCTATTTTATGGGTGTTTAGGGTGGCCGTGTGGGAGCTGCGGAGCTTTGCTGCTTCTACGCCACCATCTTCTAGTGGTAAACTTTTGATAAAAATAGGTAGGTCAGAGAATGAATTGTCCTTTGAGAGGACTGCTGCTGTTTTGGCCTTTGAAGTACTCATTTCTGTGATAAAAGGAAGTTGGGAGTCTGGGAACTATATCAGCTTTTTAAATTGTTGCTTCATCACAGGAGATTGAGGATTGTTGGCAAAGGCACTGTCACTGTAGAAAATCTAATAACAAACAAGTACCCAAGAGTCCAGGGGCATTGTGGGTCTTTGCCTTCTGTTCTTTACCTTGTGTGAGTTTATTCTCATTTCCTCATCCCTATGATATTCTCCAGAAACAGTATCGACCCTCATTCCCACTGGCTCTTTCAAACTCTTTTCTTGGGGAAAAAACTCTTGGCCTAGGCGATCCAAATCAAGAATGGTTCATACTTGACTGCAGGTGCTTCTTGGCATCTTAGGAATATACTAAGCTGTCACTGAGATAGACTGCCCCCTTGCAGCCAAGGAAAGTCTTGATTTTGGGGGGGTTGTTTTTTTTTATTTTTTGCTTTTTGGGGGGCATTTGGGGTTAAGTGACTTGCCTAAAGTCACATGGCTAGTAAGTGTGTCAAGTGTCTGAGGTCGAATTTGAACTCAGATCCTCCTGACTTCAGGGCTGGTGCTCTATTCACTGTGCCACCTAGCCTCCCCCCAAGTAAGGTCTTGGGGGGCTGGGATTTGTTAAATTCTGGAAGACTGTCAGAGTATTCAAAACCTGAATTGAGCTTCAGACTATGAACTTAAAATGCCTCTATTTGGTCTGGACGGCTATTTCTATACAGCTCCCTTTGGTTTGCAGATAAGATTGAATGTAATTTTAATGTTCATTTTGATAAATATTCCAACCCAGTTAGTTGGTCTACAACAGGGTTGGGGAGCCTACAGCCTCCAGGCCATATGTCCTCATATGTGGCCCTTTGATTGAATCCAAACTTCACAGAACAAATAAAAGGATTCGTTCTATAAGACTTAGACTCGATCTGAGGACCTAGAAGGTCACATGTGACATGGAGGCTGCAGGTTCATAACCCCTGGCATATATTAGAAAAGTCAGGTATCTTAGGTCAGATACTAGAGAAAAGGGGAAATCAGCCCCAGATAGCTGTCATGTTCTGGGCTTGGTTGTTAGGATGCTGTCTCTGATGTACTTCCGGGGTCCTGCTCCCAGTGAGTATTCGGATCCCGAGCTAGCCTTATAGTGGGGGAGGGGCTGTGTTCCTGCTCCCAGCATTCTCCGACATTGGACCGGTTTTGTCATCTTAGCCCCCTCCCTCTTGGCACCTGCCACTCCCCTCAGTAGCGCAAGTATCACATCTCTGATGCTGTTCCCAGAGGGAGAGCAGCTAGGGTGGTACCTACAATGTTGCAGGAGGTTATAGAAATCAGGCTGGTCCCTAACATCAGCAGTCATTCCTGTGTTTGGGTGTTGGTAGCAGCATCCCTGGATGCACTATCAGAGGAAGTCAGCTCAGCCCAGGGAGTCTCCTCTGGGAAGTCTCCAGCCCTGTTGTCCAGGCCTGCCTCCCTGCTTTTCCCCTCTGTACCCTATTAGAACATGCTTCAGACCCCTCAGCATGGCATTTAAAGCCTTTCACAGTTTGGCTCCAACTTATTTTCCATATTTATTTCCCATTCTTCTTTGTTATGCTTTATGTATCAGCCAGATTATCCTCCTGGCTCTCCCTGTTCTCTGGGCACATGCAGGCTGCGCTGTGTCTGGAATGCTCTCCCTCCTTACCTTTGCCCCTTGGGATCCTTGGTTTCCTTCAGGGGTGTCACTTGGGTGCCAATCTCCAGGGGCACACTTTCTCATCTCCCTACTTATTTTCTTTTTTGTCTTTATATCCCTAACGCCTAGTATGCTGTAGCTAATGTTCGTTTCCCTCTCAAATTATCTTGTACTTCTCTATTTACATGTTATGTCTCCCAGTGAAATGTGAGCTCCTTGAGGTCATGGACTGTTTATTTTGTCTTTGGGTCTTTGCCACATAGCAGTGTTAAACAGAACAGATGCTTAATAAATGCTTGTTGAATTGAATATTGGAGCTTGGGATGGAGATTTGGCAGTTATCATTGTGAAGCCATGGAAATGGAGAACCTCTCCATGGAATACAGTGTAGAAGGAGAAGAAAGGAGAGCTGCAGACTGAATCTTGGAATAGGTTCACATTTAGGAGGTGAGAGGAGAAGGGGAAGGCAGTCAAGGGATAACCAGAGAAAAAGGATGAAACCTAGGCGGAGCCAGTGTCCTGAAGCCAAGTTCTCATTTCAAAAGCCAGTCGTGATTTTTCAAGTGGGGAACATCTCCATCTTGTGGACTTCTAGGGAATCGCCATAAATATTTTTGTATTTAGCAATGCCAGGTTTTTAAATAAATCCCACTGATGAGTATGAATGGCCTCCCAGGAACAAAGACCCTCTATTGTCATATGGTTTTTATTTTGTCATTTTCTGCCAGGCCTAAGTTTAAAAAAAGAAAGAAAGTGGAAGCACAGGAAAGAATGTTTATTACTGCCTTACAAAAGTCCTTAGGAAACCTCAGATGGGCCCTATGTTTACTTCAGTAATAGGACGTTAAGAGAAAAGCTGTGAGACTGCATTGTTTCCACAATATGCTAGGAAAGAATAGAAATCCTCATCTGAAGCCACAGATGCTAGTACTGGAAAGTTAAAAAAAAAAAAAAAGTGGATCTGTCCTTGGGGCCTTTAAAAGAAAAGAAAGAATGTATCAGGGAGTAAGCCTGTGCTGAGAAATTTTTGAGTGTTTAAAACAACCCAGCCTTCCACAGTCTCCTATCTCCTGCCTAAATCTGTTCTGTTGGAGCCACCACTAGCGTCTGAGAACCCAGTGCTTGATAAGTAGGGAAAGAAAGAGATGAGATGAGACCTCTGTCCTGTTGACAGTGACGCAGATCAAGGGTACATGTGGCCCTGGGATAGAGAGCTGGAATGCATTTTGTCTAATTGCTAACCCCTCCACCTTGCCTCTGATTCTATCTTTTTCAGTCTCCTTTTGGACCTTGTTCCGTCTAGCACTTACCTTCTTCACCTATGTTTTTCTGTATATTCTGTTTTTCTACTAGCTTCTTCCAGTACCTCAAGTTGATGTCCTTTCCATTCCCTTTCACTGTTAAACATTTGGAAAGACTAAACTTCACTTGGCTTCCTTATCGTCCACTGACAGTTTTACTTCCCTTCCAGAAATACCTCTACAGATACCTTTCTGATAAAACACCAACTCCTCAGCCTGACATTCAAGTCTCTCAGAAATCTGGTTTCAACCTACCTTTCCAGTCTTTTCTCATATTACTTCTTGACATGCTTCTCTGCACTTTGCAGACCTCTTGCCTGGAACATGAAGCCTTTTCTGCCTTCCAGAAGATTTAGCTCAGGTGTTCTCTATAAAATTTTCCTTGGCTTCCCAGGCTCCCACTCTGGCCTTCCTTCCCACCCCTTGTAAGTACCGCCTTCTGCCTCCAAAACTCTTATCTGATTCTTTTTCTTCCTCTATACTCTTTCAGTAATCTCATTGACTCTCATGAGTTCAGATGTTATCTCTGTGCAGATTACTCCTAAGTCTATTTCTTTCTCCATGCTTCAGTCCCATTTCACCATGGATGTCCTACAGGTATCTTAAACTGAAGAAAAACTTATTTACAGATTTGTATGGTTTGTGTCAGAGCCAGGAGTAGAACCCTGTCAGAGTTTAGGGCTACCCAGCTCATGAAGGAGAAAATTAGCCAGAGATGGCCAGATGGAAACATCCTCCCTGGCCCACATGCTTTGTGACTGCTGAGTCTCATGCTGTAGCTATGATCTCAGTGGGAGGAGCTAAAGGCCCCACCCCCTCATTAAATATCTACCTATCAGGGTCAAGTTACACTTGTCAGGGGAGTTCTCTGTCAGAAGGAACACACCTGATTTAAGATTGAAACATCAGCGTCTCCGTTGATGTCTTTGGTTATCAGAGAAACCACTGACCATCAGTTTATTGATTATTGATTAAGAAGACCTGGAAACCTTGTCTCTGGGGATTTTATTTGCAACACTAGAGGTCTTTAAGAAGCAGCTGAATGACTACAAATTGATGCTCTCTCACCTTAGCGGGAGACCTTTCCAACAGTCCTGTTACTCATATTTGGCCACCCCCCTGCCCTCCATCCTCTGTCTGACTGCCTGCCACTCCTGATGCTCATGAGCTCTGATACTCTTCCCTGAGCTCAACTAGACTCACTACAACAAGCATTTAAGTGCCTACTCTTGTCCTTGTTTTAAAACCTTTCTAGGTCTTTACCTCTATTCCCCATCTTATCTTTGGAGAGGTGACATTCCTTCTCAAGGGTTGCCTCTGTACCCAGCCCTTTATTCCGTTCCTTTCTGCCTTCTCCACACCCTTCAATAAATTTCCTCTTTCATCTTCTGTCTTTCCACTTCCATAGCCTCTTCTTAGCAGGGGCTGAAAGGTCCCTGCTGGCTTTTATGGACTTGCACGATCTATTGGGTACCATTGAGGCACTTTGTCAGTAGTTGTGTCTGTGTGGATGATCCTTACTTCCCCAGGGAACAAGTTTTTCATTGGAGGTACGAGAGCCAGACGTGCACCCAACTTTGCTGATATGGACTGTTGTCCTCCTACCTAACTTCCTTTCCTTTGGTCTTTTCCCATTCCATGCCAAATAAAATACACATCCTTTAGCTTAGCTTTCCATGGTCTGACTGTAAACTACCTCTGCAGCCTTTCTTCATACCATACCCTTTTGTTTAGTCTGTGTTCCAGCCAAACACATTCTCGGGACTGGTTCCATATGTGCTCATTTCTTTGCCTTTGCTTATATCATGATCTATGCTTAGAATGCCTTCCCCTCATCTTCCTCCTTCCTACCCCACCATATTCAGATCTCCTGTTGAAAACCTAAGCTTTTTCAAGGCTCTGCTGAAATGTCAAGTGCCTTTCCAAGCCTTCAGAACTCTGTGCCTATCTTAAGCACTTCTAATTTGTATTAGTTTGCCTTGTCCACCTCTTCTCTCCCCTCTTTTTGGACCTCTCCTGATATCCAGCACAATTTTTTGAATCTCATAAACACTTAATAAATATTTGTTAAATTGAACTGCATTTAATTCCTTGAGAGTATCTGTGCTTTTTAACGTTGGTTAAATTATAAATATACTTAAGTGTTTTAAAAAATCATTCAAATAAAATATTTTCACCATTTAAACACCAAACATTATATATATATATATATATTTTAAAATGTTGCTTATTTTCTCACCCTGATTTCTCAGCAGATTCATGCTACAATGAAGAAATGGCAGCCCTCCAAGCAGCAGAGTCCCCTCCTGGCTCTGCTCTTCTCAACTGTTCATCACTTGAGACGAAACATGTTGACAGAGCGGTGCTCCGTGACTTCTATGAATCACAGTCCAGTACTTCATCTATTCATTTGTTTGTTCAGCAAGTTTTTATTGAGCTCCTGACATACAGGCTTGTTAAATGTAACACTGTGGTGGGCACCGAGGGTGATCTAAGGAAGCGTAAGGCACAGTTTCTGTCTGCCAGAGATTTAGAGTCTGGCTGGGCATATTTCAAAGGACTGACTTTGGTGACTGACTGATTAGATGAGATGGGTGAAGTTAAGGCAACAGTTCGAGACGGTGCTGAGGTTTTAAGCCTGGGTTACTGGGAAAATGGTGATGCCACTCATTGAATTAGGAGAGACGGTAAGAGAAGAACCTCATTCTGAAGTGAGACACAAAACAAATGGCTGTGTCCTGCAGGCATTCTGAAATACCTTTTGGGTGCTTTAGTGAAAGTGTGCAATTGGCTGTACAGATTTCACTGTCATTAGCATAGACTTAGTAGTTAAAGATTTGGGACAGGATCACCAGGGAAAACAGTGTACAGAGAAAAAGAGAAGACCAAGAACTGGGTCTTAGAGAATGCCTGCTGGTGGAGTAGCAAGTGGGCAGAAAGGTGGTGACATAGTGCACAGAATGCTGTATCTAGAAGTCAGGAATACTGGTCTTCCTGAGTTCAAATCTGTCCTCAGACACTTACTAGCTGTGTGACCCTGGGCAAGTCACTTAATCCAGTTTGCCTCAGTTTCTTCATCTGTAAAATGAGCTGGAGAAGGAAATGGCAAACCACTCCAGTATGTTTGCCAAGAAATCCCCAAATGGATCACAAAGAGTCAGAAACAACAGTAAAATAACTGAACAACAACAGTAAAAGAGAAAAGGGACTGACTACCTACAGTTTTGAGCCTTTGCTCTCAGACTCCAGCTTACCATGTCTCACCATGGGCCTCTTCAGTAATCTGATCCCCCAGTTAAGAAACCCTGATTCTTCTTTCTCTGTACTTGTGGATGAGATGGACTGCAGGCCACACCCACTCATTTATTCTTAAAAAACCTAGAAGAATTACATACTAACTGTGGCTACTTAATTAATTATTGGGTGATTATTTCATGATACTTGAGGGAGAGGAGAGGAAGAGATTTGCTTGATGGAGATCCTTTTGCGAATATATTCTTACTCATGAATCCTTTCTCATTCCTTAGCTCCATCTGCTCCCAAAGTTACCACACTTCTCCTCAAGGGGAATTCAGGAGACCAGGTGGTGGCAGCAGCAACCTTGACAGCCAGGTCTCAGGTAAATTGTGGTCCTTCTTCTGTGTGGCCTTTACTTTGTCCCACAGCATCCTCTCCAGGGACCTGAACTCTAGCTCCCCCCAGAAGAGGCTAGACCCATTCTTTGGGTAATGGTTGCAGCTAGTATCATTATCCCACTTTATAGACATGATAAAAGCAGTGGACTACATTAAGAGGCCTGGGTTCTAATCCTGACTTACTAATTAAGTGCATGGCATTAAGGAAATTGGCTTTCCTGTCGAGTTCTCAGTTTCCTCCTCTATAAAATGGGGAGGTCAGAGGCAATACATTGTAGTGGAAAGAACATTGGATCGGAAGTCAGAAGACCTAGTATCAAATCCTGCCACTTAACAACTGTGTGACATAACCCCTCTGGGTATCATTTTCTTCACCTGTAAAATGAATAGTTTAGATTAGATGATCTTTGAAGCCTGCTCTAGCTCTGATTGCTATGAGCCTGTGGCTGAATGATGTCTAAGGAACCCCCTCCTTCCTTCCCTTTTTCTTTCTTTTTTGTTTTTAAACAGAATCTGTAATTTCTTTGGTATTTTAATTCCTGGTGAAGAAACCCTATCAATGCAGATGAGCTACCTAGAGTCTTAGAAAATTGCCTAGGGATACTCAGATTTATGTTGCTTGACCAAGGCCGCATGGCCAGTATGTCTCCAAGGTGGGACCTGAACCTGCATTTTCTTGACTCTGAGGTTAGCTCTCTATCTACTCTACCGTGTGACCAAAGCTTTTATAATTCTGGAAGGGAAACTGATGTTCAGGCAAGAAACTACATGCTGTCTGTCCTTCAGCAGGTTATCTAGAGATCCAGTATTAGTACCCAAGTGTCCTAACTTTTAGTTTGGTATTCCTTCTGTGTACCATTTTGGTTTGGGGTCAGACTTTTCAACCATCCAGTAGTTACTCCACACAACCTCAAAACCCTTGATTCCTGCAGATACCCTTCCCCATCTTTCTGTTGCTGTCAGCTTTGCCCATCATCCTGGGGCAGCCTGGTGGAATTGTCCCCAGGGCAGCAGGACCCTGTTGTTTTAGGAGTCGGTGATGTTTAAGGATATGGCCATGTGTCTGACCCCAGAGGAGTGGGGGCAACCCGACCCCACTCAGAGGGCCCTCTACAGGGATATGATGCTGGAGAGCTGCAGGAATGACATCTCATTGGGTAAGGATTCTCCCCAGTTCTACTCCACAGTTTTTAACCCTATTTCTTCTTTTCCCTGTTTGTTCATGAACCTGAGAAATTCAATGTTCCATCAAACCAGGAGTCCATTAAATGGATATTCATTCTCTGGACACCCAGGGGGACCAATGGTTCCTTTTGGGGTAAATGTGATAGTTAACATTCTATGAAGTAAACATCTCAGGGTTAGGGAATGTTTCTCAAACATATTCCCTTTAATGAGTGAGTGAATGAAAAAATAATAAGTAATTATTAAGTGCTATAGATACAAATACAAAAGTGAGACTGTATCTGCCATCTGTTTGGGAGAGACAACACACTTCCAACCATTGGGAGGGGTTGAGGGGCCCAAGGGGAGCAGGGATTCTGGGCTCCCTCCTGAAATGGTTGGGGCTGGGGGAAAGTCAGCATCTGACTGGGAGAGGGGGAAGGAAAGAGGACCTTGGCAGAAGGGTGGGGAGAGGAGAACACCAGGAATACTTGCTTTAGAACCTCTGACACCAGATGGAATCTGTGAAGTCAGGTGGGAGGATGGAAGAGCCCTTTGTGTTTAGTTTTAGTTGTTTTAGGCAGCTTAGATTTGTTTTGTCCTTGTACCAAACTAGTTCTCTCTTGGAATCATGTTGTATTGAGTTCTGGTCATTGTGCCTTAAGAAAAATTTAGCTAGACTTGAGAAAGTACAGAGAAGGACAGCTGTATTAATGTCACATAATGCCATTTAGTTGGCACAACACCCCTGTAGTCTTTCAGAGATTCATGAATTTGGTATTTGAAGAACTGTTGGCTCAGAGAGTGGGAGTCCTCAGCAATCCACTTGTCTGCTCTCAGGGTCCAGAGCTATCCACTGTATTGCTCCAAGTCATTCTTCACTGCTTGTGCCTCTAGGGCTTCTCCCACAAGAAAAAACTTTTGGTTTGGGAGCAGGAACTGCTCTCCATCAGAGCTGCATTTGAGGTA
Source organism: Pseudocheirus occidentalis (assembly GCA_028646575.1). NCBI lineage: Eukaryota > Metazoa > Chordata > Mammalia > Diprotodontia > Pseudocheiridae > Pseudocheirus > Pseudocheirus occidentalis. The sequence goes on along the minus strand of JAQQSW010021178.1, from coordinate 989 downwards.
AAGGCTGATCTTGAGGGCACAGAGCATCCGCCTCATTATCCACATTGAACGTAAGACCCTGATTAGCCCTCAGGTGGTAGAGCAGTTGAGTCAATGTTAGGTCCTTGCTCTTCTGTTTTTAGTAATTTCACCTTTACCATGACCTTTGTTTAAAGATGTTGTTGATCTACAGAAAAATTCTTTGTTGTGCAATACTGAATTTATATGTCTGTTATCAATCACCTTGAGATCTCTCCTACAGATGATTAACTTTTCAGCTACTCAGTAAGACTTATACAAACTAATCTGCTATTTTGAGGTATGAAGGAAAGCTCAACTCAGGCCTAGATATCCTTCTTTTATGCTGGCATGGTACTTGGGAAAAGTATATAGTCCAAGATATCCTCAGTTAGCCGAAGCAATGGGTCTGCTACCAGTATCTCGTAGACTATCAGGGACTTGACTTGAGGAGAGGATGTAAGAACCAGCACACAATGTGCATGTCTTGGAATTAGTAGAGGCCTACCATTAATGCTTTTTTATGAAGTGTTCAACTCTTAAAGTCTAGGGAAACATTTGAGGAGAGGAATCTTGTTCAAAGGCACAGCCTCCATAGTGTGATTGAATAAGGGGGTAGGCAAGATATAGTGTCCAATAAAGGTGACTAAGAAGGAATAGTCACACAAATAGGCGGAGAACCAGGAGAGGTCAGTAACATGGATGCCAAGCAAAGGGTAGGTATCTAAGAAAAGAGGGCAGTGACAGTATTAAAAGCTTCAGACAAGTCTAGGGTGATCAGGACAAAACAGACTGTTGAATTTAGCAGTTAAAAGATTGTAGGTAGCAGGGATGGAGTCAAGATAGCAGCATAGGAGAACTCCGCAGCTCCCACCATAACCACCTCAAATACCTATAAAATATGACTCTAAACAGATATTAGAGCTCCAGAACTCATAACATGACAGAGAAACAAGGCTCCCACTGAAGGCAGCCTGGCAGGTGGGATGGGA
>JAQQSW010021177.1:0-10711 GCA_028646575.1 Pseudocheirus occidentalis | reverse complement strand
GGATGCTGGAAGCACACACCTCAGTAAACAAGGACAGGGCAGAGAACAGAACAAGGTGTGGGAGGGATAGGAAGGAGAGACAGATGATCACTGTCACAATATGTCCACTATGAAGATGTCCTGTATAATCACACCTACACAGCCTGTATTGAATTGAGTGTCCTTCCAGTGGGGGTGGGTGACAAGGGAGGAATTGAAAGAATCTAGAATTTAAAGTTCTGCAATACCTGCAACTGGGAATTAAGATATACAGAGGCTCGGATAGGGAGACTCTCCCTGCCCTACCAGAAAGTAAGAGAGCAGAGCAGGGGAGGGGCGTTACAGTGGGATTGCTGTTTTAGAGTTGGGACAGGGGCAAGATGGGGAGAAAATCTGTAATTCAAAAATGTAATGAAAATGAATGATGTAAACAAGAAAACAAATAAAAAATATTTTAAAAAAAGAAAAGAAAAAACAAACAAAAAATAGAAAAAAATAAAATAAAAAGAACTCACTATTTGACAAGAACTAGCGGGAAAATTGGAATAGAAGTTTGGCAGAAACTATGTACAGACCAACATCTCACACTGTATACCAAGATAGAAGGTCAAAATGGGTACATGATTTAGACATAAAGGAGGCTATCATAAGTAAATTAGGAGAGCATGGTCTATCTTACCTGTCAGATTTATTAATAAAGAATTTATGACAAAACAAGAAATAGAGAGCACTACAGGACCTAAAATGGATCATTTTGATTACATTTAATTAAAAGGGTTTTACACAAACAAAATCTAGCCAAGATTAGAAAGACAGCAATAAAATGGGGGCGGGGGGTTGGTAGAGGGGTTATAGCAAGTTTCTCTGATAAAGACCTCTTTTCTCAAATATTTAGAGAACTGGGTCAAATATATAAGAATAAGAGTCATTCTCCAATTTATAAATGATTGAAGGACATAAACAGTCAGTTTTCAGAAGAAGAAATCAAAGCTATTTATAGTCGTATGAAAAAAATGCTCTGAATTACTATTGATTAGGGAAATGCAAATTAAAACAACTTTGAGGTACCACCCCACACCTATTAGATTGGCTAATATGACAGAAAAGGAAAATAATAAATGTCAGAGGGTAAGTGGAAAAATTGGGGACCCAACCCATTATGGAGAATAACGAACTATGCCCAAATGGCTGTAAAACTGTGCAAACCCTTTGACCCAGCAATACCACTTCTAGGGCTGTATCCCAAAGAGATCAAAGAAAAAAGAAAAGGACCTAGTCGTACAAAAATATTGATGCTCTTCTAATGGTGGCAAAAATTGGAAATTGAGGGAATTCCCATCAATTGGGGAATGGGTTGAATAAGTTGTGGCGTATGATTGTGATAGAATACTACTGTGCTATAAGGAGTGATGATCAGGATGCTTTCGGAAAAAAACAATATGGAAAAACTAACGTGAACTGATGCAAAATGAAGTGAGCAGAACCAGGAGAACATGGTACCCAAAAACAGCAATACCATTCAATGATCAGCTCTGAATGACTGAGCTATTCGGAGCAACACAATGATTCAAGGCAATTTTGAAGGACTTAGGATAAAAAATGCGATCCACTTGCAGAGAAATAATTGAGTCTTTTTTTTAAAAACTGTTTTAATTTATTTGATTACTTTTAGTTTACAAGATTCAGTTCCACAGTCCCTTGAGTTTCAAATTTTCTCCCCTCCTTCCCCCTTACCCCCTCCCCTTGCCATGGAGGCTTGCAATCAAGTATAGGATCTACAAATACTTATAAGTGACAGAGCCTTAATGCAGATCGAAGCACACTTTTAAAAAGTTCTCTGTTTTCCTTGGGCTTTGGCTTTTGGGTCTGTGTTTTCTTTTGCAACATGGCAAATATGGAAATATGTCTTGCATGATTGCACATGTATAGTCTATATCAAATTGATTGCCTTCTCAGGGAGGGAAAAGGGAAGAGAAGGAGGAAGACAATTCAGAACTCAAAAATTCTAGACATGAACAATAAAAACTGTTTTACATGTGATTGAAAAAAATTTAAATAATAATAATTTTTAAAATGAAATAAAAATGAAACTACATGAAAAAGAAAGCCACAAGTCCTGAGGTAAGATCCTCACATCAAGGAAAGGAGAATCAGGGAGAAGGAGGTACTCTCATGTGCCAACAGTCAATCATCATCCTGAATGACACTGTCTATCCTTCCAAGGATAAATCATTTTGCTTCCTTCTTCCCACTTTACTCCCATTTCAATAAACAGATGAACACTGGGGAAGGATGAAACACAAAGGTCTTGTACAAAATACCTTTCACAAGTGAATCATTTGAGTTCCAGACAGAGAAGGTTTGGGGTTGGAACTCACCTCCAAAGGCTAATCCCAGAACAAGTTGGCCTCCAATCCTATCCTAGTGAGGAAAAGAACTCTAGAGCTGGCTAGGAAGCCTCCCCAAATCTCCTCCCCAGGCTCTGGTTCCTTGGGCTGAGGGGATATATAATCCTTTTATAATTTACCCCCTCTTAATCCCAGTCTTGCCCTCTAGGTGAATGCAGAGAAATCTCACCCCTCTTCCATATGACCCATCATCTTCTTTCTCTTCTCTTTAATCTCGGACACTTCACCCCCACCTCTTGGTTTATGTTTGAAGAAGGAAGCCTCTAAGTATCACCCCTCCATCAGGTACTTTTCCTTCTCTCCATCTCTTGGCTCCATGGCCCCTGCCTACAATCAGGTCTGGCCATCCTGGACACCTGTCACCCTCCTTGTGTTTTTCTCCCACATCCTTCCTCCCTCAGTCTGCTAAATTCCCAGCAAAACTGTTGGAACTTCCTACCTCCCTCTCTCACCTCCCACTCACTTCTTTTTTTCTTTTAAAATTATTTATTTATTTTTAAAATTATATATTTTATCATGTACTTCACAAACACTAATAAATATGAACATTTCCTTACACAAAGAAAAGGCGAATTGTGTCTAACACTGAATCTGACTTGTGTAGAGTTTTTTTAAAGTACATATTATACTTAACTTGGTAGTTTCCTATACTTCCCCGCTTTGTACTTCCTAATGCTCTTTTCTGTGTTTCTAAATGCTTTAGTAATGCTCCTTTCTTTTTTTTTCTTTTTGGTACCACTATTACCACTCCCAAATTCTTCTGTTACCTCTCACTCCCAAAATAAAAAATTAATTCAAATTCTTTCCTTGAAAGAAATGATTGTCAAGCAAAATCAATCCACAAGTTGGTCTAGTCTGAAAATGTATGTTTCAAGCTATACCTCTAAGCCCTTATCCTGCTGCCAAGAGGTGGGCAGCATACTTCTTACCAGGGTCTCTTCTCCTGCTTGTGCTCCTCTTTGCCCTGGGACGATGGCCTGAAACCTCATATGGACAATGCAATAGGCTACTGCATCCAGTGCTAGTCCCCTGTAATCTTCTGACCAGTTATCTGAACCCCTTACTGTCTGTGGGCCAAAGCTCCAGAAGCTGCTGCCAATTCAGTCACCCCACTGCCTGCTGCTGGCTTGACAGGGCACAGCCTGTGCTGTACTGTGCTCTACTGTCACCACAGTGAGATATACCCTTCTTGTTGAGCTAAGTTGTCTAGAGTTCAAAAACTGTTTCACCAAAACCTCTTTTAGGTTCTGTCACTCCATAAGTCATGTTAAAGCATTATTTTAACATTTAGAAAGGACTTTGGGAGACCTCAGGCAAGTCCTTGCCTTTACTCCACCATCCTGACTAGAGTCCTTTTAGTAAGAATATTAACAATTTAGAGCACATCCAAAGTAGGGGGGCTGAGAGGGAAGGAAACTTGAAACTATATCAAAGTGTGGCCAGTTGAAGGAACTAGAGATATGTAGCTTCTAGTATTTCCTCCTGGTTTCTGTTCATCCTATATGGGAATGTTGTTTCTAAGTGGTCAGTCTCAGCTCCATTTGTCACCCCAGTCATCTTGTTACATCCTGTCATCTGCCCTGCTGCTACTGTACCCTCCAAACTCAGACCGCTAGAGGTGATGTCCTTGAAAAAGTAAGTCTCAAATCTTTGGAATTCCTTCCCTCAGCTGACACTGTCCCATTTGGTAGCAGCCCACAATATCTAGCAGAATCTGAACCCTGGACAGGAAATTAAGTTTGTGATTTTTCTGCCATCCACCTTGCTGCCAAATATATACATCCAGTCACCATCACCCCTCCCACATACACACCTCTAAGTCTTGCTCCAGGGTGCCACAATTAACTACTACTTTGGAAAGGTAATGTCAGTCAACTACTTTATGTCCCTACTCACAATCTCTGTTACTTCCTAGAACCAAACCACTCTTCCCAAGCCCCTGCTACTTTATGTAAATTGTCTCTCACTATAAGAATGAAAGCTTCATGAGGGTAGGGATTATCTCCCCCTTTGTATCAGTATCTCCAGTATTTGTACAATGTCTAAAAATTAGTAAGTACTTTGACTCAGTATCTGAAGACCTATAGAGAGTATTTTAAAACCACACTCATATGTTTGTTGTAGGAGAAAAAAATTTTGGCTATGAAGTCAAAAAACATTGATTTGAATCTTTACTCTTACCTCCTATTTGTTAGCTGTGTGACTTTGGGCATAATATTTAACATCTGGCCCTCAGTTTCCTTATTGTAAAATAAAGTGGTTGGATTAGATGACCTCTAAGGTCCCTTTCAACTATAAATCTATATTTCTATAAATCTTATTGAAAGTTAACTACCAACCAAGCATTTTATGTATTTCATAGTTATTTTTAATGGAATTTCTCCTTCTAGTATTTCCTCCTGGTTTCTGTTAATCCCATATGGAAATGTTGATGACTTTTGTAGATTCAATTATTTGTATTCTGCTGTGTTATTGAAGCTAGTAATCATCTCAATTAGCCTTCCCACTGATTCTCTAGGGTTTTCTAAGCCAAATATCGTATTGAAATATTGTATGAAAGTAGAGATGATCTTTCCTCTTCTTTGCCAAAGTTTATTTCTTTAATTTCTCTTCCTTATCCAGTTGTAGGAACTCTACCAAATAATAGTATATGTAAAGAACATCCTTACTTTATACTTGTACTTACTGGGAAACCTTCTATTGTTTCTGTAATGATTTGGGGTACATATTGTTTGTAATTGTAGGAGTCAATTAAATCAATCATCCCTATCTCAAATGAAGAGACTAACAAGAACTAGATACTTTGATCAAGTGAGAATACATCTTAATTAAAATAATTAATCACTGAATCCACTGAATCAATCAAAGGCATTGCAACTAGGTTCTATAGGAACTCAGCTGATTGGCTGAGAGAAGTAGCTCACAACCTACAAATTTTGTACAAAACCAGCTAGCTAGCATTCAAATGTCTGACAAAAGAGAAGAGAGTATATTCCAGCTAAGCCTGTGAGAAGAAATCACTCAGAAATTTCAGATACCTCCCACTCCTAACCAGAGGAAAAATTATATGAATTTCAAAGGAATGGAGGATTTTGGACTTAGTATCCCAGCAGTAGAAGCAGTGACTGAAAGCAGTGAATTAAGTCCATTCGAAGTAGAGGGCAAACTGAACACACTAAGGAAAGGCAGGTTCAGGGCTCTACAAGGAGCCCAACAGAACATATCCCAGGGAAACCTCAGGAGTACCTCATGAACAAGAGAAAAGGACTTCCAAAAATGTGAGTTTTCTCCTTTTCCACAAATGTTCTAAGCTAGAGTCCATTTCTCCCAGGCTGTACTTTTGGGAAAGTGTTTCATAGACTTTGGAAGAATATTTTATACCACCTTAGTAAATAAGCCCTTCTAAAGGGTAATTAAGTCTGGCTGAGTAACTGATATCAACCAATAATCACAGAGAAACACCTGAGTGTGGGCCAGTGAATTATAACATTTATTAAACCACCTCCAGTGCTACTCCGAGAACAAAGAGGAGAGATTTATCTCAGGGATCCAGCCTGGAAGTGCAAGTGAAGATTTGGACAAAAGTTTTTTAGTATGTTCCACATGTTGATCATATTGAACAAGAATACTCTCGTGTTTATGCTTTTTTTAGACTTTTTATATAAATGAGTGCTGTATTTTGTCACTGGCTTTTTGTGCATTCATATCATCATTGCTAGACTTCTGGTTTTGCTGTTTGTATTATTTACTGGATTGTTTGGGGGGTTTTTTTGGTGTTACATCATCTTTGCATTCATGAAGAAATCCATTTTTGTCATAATGAATACTATTTGGATGTGTCCTTAGAGACTTTGGTAAAACTGTATTTAAAATGTTTACATCAAAATAAGAATTTTGGAGGAAAGTGTGTGGCATGATAGTATAGAAGAAAGTGATAAACTGGCAGGTAAGTTATATAAACAGTGGTCTGAAAAGTCTTCAGGCAGTATGAAAGAAAGGCGGGGCTGAGCAGGGCACACTCTCCGTACCCTCTTGAAGACTCCTCAGAATGAGAAGGGAGAGAAACTATCTGGAAACCAGAGACAGACTCTTGTAAGACTGTACAGGCCTGAGTCCTAGGTTTACACAGCCTAGGACCTTCCCCCCTTCCCTTGATGTCATCAGCATGAGGCTCCTTTCAGGAGTTTTAGACCCCCACCCTTGCTTGTGACCTTTTTCCCCTCCCTTGCTTTGGCCTTTACCAAATTAGGACATAGATAATACGTGGCTTCCTGTCCCACCTCCCAGCCAACAGGAGATAGTGGTGGGCTTCTCTGTTAACCACCACTGGGTTAGATTTCAAGTCAAGACTGAGAGCCCACCTCTTAGCCAATGGAAGAAGGGACGGGGGTAGGAAGGGGGATATGGGGGGAAGAGGCTTGACTGTGTTAGGGTACAAATTCTTGTTCTGTCTCTTGTAACGTGCCTCCTCTACTTGATCTCCACCATGGAGAGGACTGCCCTCTTCCTGTGGAGGAAGAGAATAAAACTTCCTGTTCTTTCCTCAAAAAATAAAATAAAATGTTTATATCAATATTCATTAGGGAAATTGTTCTGTAATTCTCATTCTTGACTTTATCCCTTCCTAATTTGGGCATCAGGGCACATAAAAGAAGTTTGGTAGAGTGTGTTCTTTTTTCTGTTACTGAGAATAGTCTTTTACAATGTAAATATTACCTGTTCTCTAAATATTGAATAGAATTTACTTATAAAAAATCTTCCCAGACCAGGGGTTTTCTTCCCCCCCTTGTTAATTTATTTATTGCTTGTTTCATTTTTTCCACAGAAGTTGGCTCTGAATGTGTTGCTTGTTTGTATTTGTATCCCTAGAGCCAGGCCAAGAGCCTGGCACATAGAAAGTACTTAATAAGTGTTTTCTCATTCATGCATTAATTGTGTTTGTTCTTTTGTGATTTGGGGTATTTAACATTTTATAGGCAATGATTTATTCCCTCCAATGTCACAATTTTGCAGCAAATAATTGTGACATTCGTTTCTGACATTTCATTTCTTCTTTAAGTGTGAATTAAATTTCCTTCTTTTATTTTTGATCATTTGTTTTTCTTTACCTTTTTATCAAGTATGATCATAGTTTTGTTGATTCCATTAGCTTTTTTAAAAAACACTTCTGAGGTTTGTATATCTTTTTTCTACTTTTATTTTTAATTCTGTCTATTTTTACCCCCACCTTAGATGTGACTGGACTTTAATTTCTTCATTTATAAAATGAGAACTCGGAGACTAGATGCCCTCTAAAGTCACTTCCAGACCTATATCTATCATATCATCCTATATTCTATTTCTCATATTCTTTTCAAGATAACTTTTTTTGTGCTTATTTTTGGTTCATTGATTTTTTCTAGGCTTTTCAAACTGCATGCTCAATTCATTAATCTACTCTTCTTCTATTTTGTTAACATGTATTTTTAGAGATACAATTTTTCTCTTGAGGACTGCTTTAATTGCAGACCAATTTTTTTTTAGTACATTGTCTCTCACTATCTTTCTTTTTAACATATTTATTGTTTCTATGAATTGTTCTTTAACCCATCTATTTTTCAGGTTTTCAATTACTTCAGGCTCCATTTAAAGACAGATCTATTGCCTTATTTTCCTCATGTTAATTATTTGTAGTACAGTGGAAAGTACATTCCTTTAGAATCAGAGGACTTGGTTTCAAATTCATCCATTTCCACTGACTATCTCTGTGACTTTGGGCAAGTCATTTAAATTCTCTTGGTTTCAGATTCCTCAGCTGGAAAATGCACAAGTTGAACTAGATGACTCTAAAGGTTCTTTCTAGATTTCACCTCTTTTTCTTGTGTCAATAAAGCATATTGTTCCTGCCTTTTTGCATTTATAATTTTTTGCTCTAGCAAAGATCAAACTTATTGTCATGTGAGACCAACAATATGTATATTCTTTAATATTATCATTGAGAAGATGCCATAAGTCTTTCAAACCTAATTTTTCCAAGTCTGTTTAGTTCTTTTCTTTCTTTTTTTATCTTTCAGTTATATTTATCCACTTCTGAAAGAGAAATGTTAAATTTTCTACAATGATTTTTGTCATGCCAGGTCTCAGTTTGATCACCTGAGTTTCCATGCTAACCTTTACCTCCTGGGGTTAGAACCTCCTTGGACCTTAGAGGTTCAGCATCCTGGATCTTCAGGGCCTCCTGCGGTGCCTAAAGACAGAGTGCTAGGGATCCCAGCCCTGACTACCCAGGCTGTCCCTTTCTGAGGCCCGTCAAAACTGTAATGATCACTGCCACCTTCCCTGGCTTCCAAGGTCCTCACCTTGGCGACTGTTTACCAAAGGCAGTTTTTCTGATGTCTCTAGGGTTTTCTGTCAGAGAGGGAAGAGAGGACATCTCACTCTTGACGCCTCCAGACAATAAGCCTATCTGGTTACATATGTCTCTCATGTCTTTCTGCAGTCACCAGGAAGTGGCTGGCCACTGTGCCTGTGCTGGCTCTGTCTTACTGGAAGCTTCCTTTTCTATGGCTGATTAGTTTCTGGTTGACTTTCTGTGCAGTCAGGGACTGAAGTCACTGTGGTTTCTCCTTACGTTTCTTGATTATTATTCAGAATAATGCAAATTATGGTTGGTTGGTTTGCTTGTTTCTGGGACTGCTGTGTGGAAGCTGGCTGTCCATCTCTGTTCAGAAGCCACTTCAGCCATAAGTCTTTCTTCACCCCTCTGACCTGGGCCAGGATTCCAGTCATTGGCCTTGCTTCCCCTTTCAACAGTGTTTCCTGCCTCTGATCCTTCCAGCTGCTTAGCTTATCATCATGTTCCTGACCACTAAGCATCATGTTAACCCTTAATCCCCAAAAGGCAGGACCTAAAATTTAGAGCTAGATGTGATACTGAAGAGAACCTAGGGAGAACAGAAAGGGGGGACTAGAGAGGAGCATTACAGCACAGCTTCCATGACAACTATCCCAAGAAAGATACCAGACATGCACCAGAGCATGGAGAAACAGGAAATCTAAGGAGAAATCACCATGGGTTAAAGCACAAGAACATAAATTTGACCCACAGGCAAGTGACCAGGACCAGAATTGTAGTTCAAGACGCTGGGAGCAGAACAGGGCCACACTAGAGAGAAGACTGTGATCTTAGACTTGTTCACTCCCTGGCTACCGAAGTCACAGCTCTGTGACTCTTAACCCAGAGAAGAAACTGAAATATCAGATATATGTCCCCTGCGTGCAGGACCACTGTGTTGGTCTGACTCTGGAGAGGAAATCTCACAGAAGACCCAGGAAGAAGAAAAGGATCTTAGAATTATCACTCTGACCCCAGCAACAGAGGACTATGCAAGGCCAAAGTATACAAAATCTGGTTACTGTAAAGTCCCAATAAGAGAAAAAAGGCTGAAAGAATGGGGAAACAAAAGAGACAAAGTATTATTGTGATACCAGGGATGCCCAAGACACAAACCCAGAAAAGAAGACTAAGTCCAAAACACCCAGGGAAAAAACCTCAAAGGAAAAGATAGCTTGGAGAAGATTACTTAGAGGAAATGAAGCAAGAATTTAAAAATAGATTTAATTGGGGGTGGAGTCAAGATGGCAGCATAGAAGCAGCAAGGTCCCACAGCTCCCACAGCACCACCCTAAACACCTAGAAAATATGACCCCAGACAAAGTCTAGGAAAGTCTAGGACTCTCAGACTCACAAAAATATAGAAAAAACATCTCTTGCTGAAGGCAGCTTGGCAGCAGGGGCTCATCGCAGCAGGGACTGGAGGCCAGCCCAGCCTGAAGCTGAGAATGCGGCCAGGCCCAGGGCGACAGGAAGGAGCTAAGCTGAGCCGAGCTGAGCCCCACCGCTGCCAGTCTGCAGAGGAGAGGAGATACAGCCTCCAGCACCTCCACATCTGCCAAGGCATGAGGAACGGGGACGGGAGAGGGGCAGCTCACACAGGACCGGCCCTAGCCCAAGACTGCAGCCACGGCCAGGAGGAGTGAGCTTCCCAAGCCACAGCTTGACTCTACTTCAGAGATCTATTGCACCTGAGAGAATCTTCACATATGCAAACCAGAATTACAAGGTCAGTGAAAGTGAAAATGAAACTTTGAAAATGAATTTGGGGGAGAAAAGCAGTTCACCAATCTACCCCCGAGGCAAGGAAGCAGTGGGGGAGGGGAACTACTGGAACCAGCTACAGCGGCCCACACCAGGCTGCTTCAGAGCCCCACAGTGGGGCTGAATCGAATTGATCAGGGCCAAGTGCTCTTGCGTTGAGCAGCCTGGATCCGGATCGTGGTCTTGG
>JAQQSW010021176.1:0-10711 GCA_028646575.1 Pseudocheirus occidentalis | reverse complement strand
TTTAGGACAAACTAGCCCAGGGATGGGGAACCTGTGACCTTGCGACCACTTGTAGCCCTCTAGGTCCTCCAGTGTAACCTTTTGAATCCAAAGTGCACAGAACAGATCCCCTTAATAAAAGGATTTGTTCTATAAAACTTGGACTCAGTCAAAGGGCTACACTTGAGGAATTAGAGGGCTACAAGTGGTCACAAGGCCATAGGTTTCCCAACTCTGGGCTAGCCTGACTTGCACTGGAGCGGAGAGGTTAGGATATTTATGCTCCCCACCACACCATTTCGGTGTATACCTGAGGTAAAGTGGAGGAATAGATCCCACGGGTTGAACGAATTGAGGAGCTGAGAAATTAGGGTATTTGAGGGAATTTCAACATGTATTTTCAAGTCCCCTCATGTGAGGATGGAATGGACGGGGGGATTATGAGTAAGGTACCAAATTGATTGAGGAAGGAGAGAGAATACTCTTTAACCTTTCAGCGCTTTGATTCTTCATCTTGATTCTTAAAAGATAAAAAGAAAATCCTTGTGTATAAGGTTTTATTCCCTCTTCAGATTAATAGATACTCATTTATTCATCCAAATGTTTAGAAAACTCCAAAGACAGAAGGTACTTGATAATACTAGCTAAACTCATTACCTGACCTGTAGCATTCTGTGTTCTGTAACACGGCAGGGAATCCATATTGTCAACATATGGACACTTTAATCACCATCTCCACCATGCTGGATTATAACTCGTGGAATAGATGTTGGTGTCCTGGGGCAGTGAATGGTGCAATAGTCACAGTGGGAATTATGTTTTGTTTTTGTGGTTTTGTTCCCAGCGCTGGTCTTATTTCCTTCATTAATTACCAACATGTAAGATTCTATAGACATCTGTGGAAACCAGTCATGCTTATATTTGAAATCATTTTGACTACTAAGAGCATATAAGAACTTTTCATACTAAAAGTATGGTTATTTTTTGGTTGTATGTGTGGTGGGGTGGGTGGATTGCATGTACACCTACACACACTCAGATAGATATGAAAAAAGAATGATCTGATCCATTTATAGAATCATAGGATCTCACAGCTGGAGTATAGTCTAACATGGATGTAAGAACTAAGATGAATCCTGCTGACCTACCAAAGCTCAGCTTTAGAGAACTCTAATTTTTAGAAAGCTCTGATTAATGTTAGGAGACAATTTCTAATTCACATGGACATCCCAAAGTTTGGAAAAGGACAAATGATATCTATAGAACCAGAGTGTATGAACTTGTGTTATTAGAACTTTTCTGCTTGTAGTGATAGAATTATCCTGTTTGCAGCTGTAAGAAATCTCTATTATAAACACCTGAGCACTACTATGTAAGTATAATGGAGCATGCATAGTTTCCAATTGAATTCTCTGTTTCTACTTTCTATTTTCTAAGTTGTCTTTACCTGGAATTTCTTGCTTCCAGATTCTAATTTCTCCCCTCCCCATTCCATCTTCAGCACAAATAATTTTCCTAATTTTCCTAAATAATTTTCTGACCATTTAATGTTCCTGTGCAAGAGCCTTCAGGGATTCCCTTTTGTCTCTAGGAGGAAATGCAGATGTCTAAGTGTAGTACTTGAAGCCCTTCATACTTTGGATCTGTGCTTTCTTTCCATTCAAACTAAACTGCCCCACTTGCTGCTCTTAGAGCTTGGTATTCCATTTTGAACCTCAATGCCTTTGTACTAGCTGTCCCACCTTCTCAGAAGTAGCTTCATCCTGTCCTTTGCCTCCAAGAGTCTCTAGTTTCTTTCAGAGCACATTTCATGTGCTACTTCCTCTTTGATGTCTGACCTTAGCTGCAATATCCTATATTAATTTTTATTTTAATATATTGGTTATTTGTATGGATGGATGGATGTAGACCTGTCGTTTTCCCCAGAAAATGTAAGCTTCTTGAGGTCAGGGACTGTTTTCCTTTTGCTTTTATATCCTTAGTACCTATCACAGTATTATATATATACAATAATAAACACTTAATGAATGTATAATAAATAACTGATTAAAGGTAAAATCTATAAGACTTGGTAACTGATTTTATATGGGTGACGAATGGAAAGTGACAAATTAAGAATGATTCATAAGTCTGCATGACCAGAAGGACTGTGGTCCTCTGGACAGGGGAAATAAGAGGAGGAGCGTGAGTCAACAAGAAAGTTACTTAATCTCTTGGTGTCTCAGCCTATTTTCTAAAACTAGAAATTATACATGAGTTTCTGATCTCCTTAGCTGGAAGGAAATCTCTAAAGTAGTACTTCTTCACATGAAAAAAACATAAATTCAGACTGTATGGGACACAGAGGACTCTTGCCCAAATAAACATAAGCAGAGATATCTGCAAGTAGAGACAGGAAGGATTTATTTAATTATTTCTTCTTGCAAGAAGGGCAGTCTTGCTACCAAAGGCAGTCAAGTAGGAGAGGCAAAATACAAAATGCAAAGCTTGGTTATAAACCCAAAAGACCACCACTTCCCCTCCCCCACTTTGTCCTGTCCTGTTCCCATTAATTAGGAACTGAGGCACACAATCTTAACTGCAAAATTTGCTAGTGCTCACAGGTGAAATGTTAGTAATATCAGAAAGCGGAAGATGCATATCTAGTGGACATGAAAACAGACAACATGTGTCATCAGTATCAACTTAAATATGAAGGCAGAAGATAAATGGTCTAACAATATCAACAGACAGTATTTTATGAATCATGGGGATTTCAAGACATGGTGACCTTCCCAGAGTTCCACAACAGGATTTCCAGTTTTATATTTATTTATTTTTTAGTTTTCAACATTTACTTCCACAGGATTTTGAGTTAAAATTTCTCCCTATATCTCCCCTACCCCCCATCCCAATATAGCAAGCCTACTGAATACCCCTTCTCCCATTCTGCTCTCTCTTATATCCTTCACCATTTCCCTCTAACTTTCTAGTGGAGCAAGATGGATTTCTGTGCCCCAGTGCCTATATATCTTATTTCCCAGTTGCATGTAAAAAACAGTTTTTTAGCATTTGTTTAAAAAACTTTTATTTCCAGATTCTTTCCTATATTCCCTTTTTATTCACCATCACTGGGGAGACAAGCAGGGCAATATAGGTTGTACATGTGTATTTATGCAAAACATTTCCATAGTACTTATATTGTAAAAGATTATATTTCCCTCCATCCTATGCAGGCCCCCCATTTATTCTATTTTCTCCTTTAACCATGTTCCTTTAAAAACTGTGTTTGCTTCTAATTACCATCTTGCACAATCTGCCCTCCTTTCTGTCATCCTTCCTTTTATCCCCTTCCCATCTACTTTCCTGTAGGGTAAGATACCCAATTGGGTGTGTATGTGATTCCATCCTTAAGCCAAATCCAATGAAAGTAAGGTTGACTCATTCTCTTCCTCCATTCTGCTCTTCCCCTCCATTGTAACAGTTTTCTCTTGCCAATTTATGAGATAATTTACCTTGTTCTCTCTCTCTCTTTCATCTTTTTCCAACATATTCCTCTCTCACATCTTTTTTAAAAACATTTTTGTCTTTATTAATTTGTTTGTTTACTTTTACTTTACAAGATTCAGTTTCACAATCCCTTGCATTTCAAATTTTCTCCCTCTCCCTCGACTCCCCCTGCCATGGTGGCATGCAATCAAGTATAGGATCTGCAAATACTTCCGCATTAGACATTAGTCAGGTTATAAAGAAGTATTGTAATGCATGGAATGAACAATGGGAAAGAGGAAACAAAACCAAACAAGAAAAAGAAAGAGAAGGTAGTTTGCTTCAATCTGTATTCAAACTCTGTTCTTTCTAGTTCTTTCTCTGAATGTAGACATCTATCTCAATCATGAGTCTTTTGGAGTTGTCTTCTAACCCTGCATTGCTGAGAAGAGTCCAGTCTATCAAAGTGGGTCATCACACATACATTGTGTCTGTGATTGTGTACAGATTTCTTCTGGTTCTGTTCTTCTCGCTCAGCATCAGTTTATATAAGCTGCTCCAGGTAAATATGAAGTCCTTCTTCCCCTCATTTCTTTTTTTTTGGTTTTGTTTATAAATTTATTTAGAAACTCATTTAGTCAGTGAGTGGATCAGTTAACAAGCATTTATCATGTGCTTACAATATGGTGGGTTCTGTGTTAAGCACTGGGTATAGAAAAAAGGGAAAAAAACAGTCCCTGGCTGCAAAGAATTCACATTCCAATGGGGCAGACGACATATGAATAATATCTTGTTCTATACAAGAGATACACAGAGTAGATGGAAGGTAGTCTCAGAAGGGAACACGTTAGTATCTGCAATAGAGGGAGAAGAACTAGAAATACCTATGGAAGTTGGGATTTAAACTGAGTATAGAAGGCACCCAGAGAAACTGGAAATTAGAAGAGAAAAGAGAGAGAGTATTCTAGGCATGGAACCAGGATATAGGGTGCCATGTGTGAGGAACAAATCTATATAAGTAGAACAGGATATATATGAAAATATACTCACATACACTTTGCTGTATTATATAGTGAATGGTGGGGAGTAAGTGTATGAAGATTGGTAAGGTAGGAAGGGCCAGGTCATGAAGACCTTTAAATGCCAAACCAAACTCTGATCCTGAGGTTGTGAGACCCATTAGGAGGCTTTTACAATAGTCCAGATGAGAGATGATGAAGGCCTTAACCAGGATTCTGACTGTGTGAATGGAGAGAATGGGGTACGCAAGATTTAATGAAGGCAGAAATGACAAACTTCTGCAGTTGATTAGATATATGGGGTGAGGAAGAGTAAAGAGTTAATAATGATAATAAGGTTTGTGAATTTGGGTTTCTGGGCAGATGTGGTGGTACTCTCAACAATAATAGGGAAGTTTGGTAGAAGAGAAGGTGTTTGGGAAAAGATAACTTTGCTCAAGGTAATTGGGTTAAGTGACTTGCCCAGGGCCACACAGTTAGTAAGTGTCAAGTGTCTGAGGCCAAATTTGAATTCAGGTCCTCCTGACTCCACAGCCAATCCTCTATCTACTACAAGTTTTTTTTTCAACATGTTGTCTTTGAAAATTCCTACAGAGCATCTTGTTCAGATGTCTAAAAACAGTTGATGATGTGGGATGGGAGTTCAAGATTGGGACGAGGGCTAGATACATGGATCTGGGAATCATTAGTACATATTTGATCTTTGAAGCTATAGGAATTGATGAAATTACTGACAGATATTATAGAGAGAAAGGAGAAGATGTCACAGAACAGACCTTTGGGGGATATTCACAGTAGGTGGGCTTGATATACATGAAGATCCAGGAAAGGAGAAAGAGAAAGACAAAACTAACAGCAGTACCAGCAGTACCTTGGGAACCTAGAGAGGATAGAGTATTCAGGAGATGGTTAACATTGTCAAAGGTCGCAGTGAAGTCAAGAAAGATTCTCACATTCCCACAGCCACCATCCCAGAAGATGTCCTCATCCTTTTGTTTCTTAAGGCTGGGAAGGTATGGGTGTGTTTGAAAGCAGTAGAGAACTCTACTGAGATAGAACCTCTCCCTATGAACTGATTCCTTCTCTACTGCTTTCAAACACAACCCTGCACCTCATTTCTTATAGCACAATAGCATACCATTACATTCACGTGCCACAACTTGTTTAACCCTTTCCCAATTGATGGGCATCCCCTTAATTTCCAAATCTTTGCCACCACAAAAAGAGCTGCTACAAATATTTTTGTACATATGGGTCCTCTTCTCACTTCAATGATATCTTTGGAATACAACCCTAGAAGTGGTATCGCTGGGTCAAAGGGTATGCAGTTATTTATAGCCCTTTGGGCATAGTTCCAGATTGCTCTCCAGAATCGTTGAATCAGTTCACAACTCCACCAACAATGCGTTAATGTTCCAGTTTTTCCATATCCTCTCCAGCATTTATAATTTTCCCATTTTGTCATCTTAGTCAATCTGGCCGGTGAGATGTGGTATCTCAGAATTGTTTTGATTTGCATTTCTCTAATCACTAGTGATTTAAAGCATTTTTCATATCCTTATAGATATCTTTCATTTCTTCCTCTGAAAACTGCCTGTTCATGTCCTTTGATCATTTATCAATTGGGGAATGATTTGTAGTCTTATAGATTTGACTCAATTCTCTGTATATTTTAGAAATGAGGCCTTTATCAGAGACATTGCTTGTAAAACTTCTTTCCCAGTTTCCCACTTCCCTCTTAATCTTGGTTCCAATTTCTTTGTACAGAAACTTTCAATTTAATGTAATCAAAGTTATCCATTTCACATTTTATAATGCTCTTTAATTCTTTTTTTTGTCATAAGGTCTTCCCTTCTCCATAAATCTGACAGGTAAACTGTTCCTTGATTCCCCACATTATTTACAGTATCAGCCTTTACACCTAGATTGTGCACCCCTTTAGACTTGATTTTGGTATATGGTATTAGATAATGGTCTATGCCCAGTTTCTGCCATACTGTATTCCAATTTTCCCAGCAATTTTTTTTCAAATATTGACTTCTTATCCCAAAATCTGGGGTCTTTGGGTTTATCAAACAAATTACTATAGTCATTGACTGATGAGTCTCCTGTACCCAGTCTATTCCATTGATCCACTACTCTACTCCTCAGCCAGTACTGTAAAGGCACCTTTTTCTCAGGAGCCTAAGGACCAGCCTTAGGCTGTATTCTCAGGAGGGACTGAAGAGACCAGAGTCAAGTGAGAAGTGTACAGCAGCTGACCTTTATTGTATTGTAGCTTCCTCCTTATATACCCTAGAGCCCTAGAGGTAGCATGATTCTCACGTACACCAGAGGGGAACTGATCCATGGAGGAGGAGCTGAGCCAGCTGTTTCAGCTGCCACTCATCAGGTGAGTAATTTCACGAGAAATATCCCTGTGAGCTTAGCAACTGGGCTGTGACACTCAACACCACAGGTGCTTTTAGACTCACACTGATCCATACACAATACCAAATAGTTTTGATAACTGCTGCTTTATAATACAGATTAAAATCTGGTATGGCTGGGCTACCTTCCCTAGCATTTCTTTTCATTAATTCCCTTCATATTCTAGACCCTTTGTTGTTCCATATGAATTTTGTTACTATTTTTTCTAACTCTATAAAGCAATTTTGGTAGATTGATTGGTATGGCGCTAAATATGTCATTTACTTTGGTAAAATTGTCATTTTTATTTTGTTAGCACTACCCAGCCACAAGAAATTGATGTTTTTCCAATTAGTTAGATCTGGCTTTCTTTCTGTGAAAAGTGTTTTGTAGTTTTGTTCATTTAGGTCCTGAGTTTGTTCTGGCAGTTAGATACCCTAATATTTTATGTCTACAGTAACTTTAAATGGAATTTTTCTTTCTATCTCTTTCTGTTGGATTTCATTAGAAATATATAGGAATGCTGAGGATTTTTCTGGTTTATTATATTTCCTGCAACTTTGCCAAATTTATTTATTGTCTCAAATAGTTTTTTACTTGATTCTCTAAGTATATCATCATATTATCTGCAAAGAGTGATAACTTAGTCTCTTCTTTGCCTAATTTGATTCCTTTTATTTCTTTTTCTTTTCCTTCTCTAGTTGCTACTGCTAACATTTCTAGTACCAGATCGAATAAGAGTGGCGATAGTGGACATTCTTGTTTCACCCCTGATCTTATTGGAAATGATTCTAGCTTATCCTCATTACATTACATTACAACTTCAAGGGGCTTGGAAGATCTTCAAATCCCAGTATCATTACAAATAGGCACACTCAAAGATGTTAGGGAATTGTGAATTGGTTTTAGCCATATTATTTATAAAAACAAAGATTATCTTCATCCATACCTTCACAGTGTTTATAAACTGAGATAGATTGATAACTGTTTTATAATTATATTCTTTCAGAAACTAATCAGCAAGACGTCCGAATAGTTGCTTTTGGTAAACATCACCAATCCCAGAAGTTCAAAGAAAGTTGTTGCTCAGTCATTTCAGTTGAGTCTGATACTTTATGATACTATTTGGGCTTTTCTTGCCAAAGATACTGGAGTGGATTGTCATTTCCTTCTCCAGCTCATTTTGCAGATAAGGAAACTGAGGCAAGCAGTGATTAAGTGATTTCCCCAGGGTCACATAGCTAGGAAGTATTAGATTCTGAATTTGAGCTCAGGAAGATGAGTCTTTCTGACTCCAGGGCAGGCAACCCTATCTACTGTACCACCTAGGTGCCCTGCCAAAGGAAAGTAATTATGTGCCAAGTATAGGATATTTATAACTGAATACAAAAGATAAAGAGCCTTGTATAAGGTAACCTTATGTGTTAATACCAGAGAACTTAAATCTTTCATTCACTGTCTCTACTCTTAGCTGATTCTACATGTCCACCACAGTGAACAGAAGCCTGCACTCAAACTTGGGGATCTTTTACCTACTATAGGGATTCCCCAAAAGAGGTAGCATACACTGATTCTGTCAAGTCACTCTAAGAGAAGAATGAAAGGAAAGGCAAGAGGCTTGGCATGCTTAGAGTTACAGGCCAGAAGGGAACAAACCAGTAGGCCTTGAAGGAAAGAGATTGGAACCATAGTTGAAGCCATTCCTTTTCCCCTTGAGTTTATTTGTGACAGTCATTGAGACCTCATATGTCATGAGTCGTGAGACCTCATATCCACCATCAGGAGCAGACTAAGGCCTAGCCTCAGAAGTCTGTGTATTAGGGGAAGTAGAAAATTACTAAAAGAGAGAGAAGAGACTTTCCAAAGAATGAATGATGGAGGAAATTAAAAGAAAAACTGAATGACCAAGTGTTTAGAAGGGTACTTAAATAAAAACTCAGTTCACAATCAACCAACATTTATCAAGCGCTTATTATATAAACCAATAGAGTGGATTATAAAAATAGAAGAAACAATGAATAAAACCTCAAAAAGAAATCAAATCACTTTTAATAAATACTGTAACATGAATGAAAATTAACCACAATTACCCATTTAAGGACAGATTCCTATGGGTTGCTCATAGATCATGGGCCAACAGTGAGAGGTACTAGAATAGATAAATGGATAGTTAGGAACAGGAACTGTACCTGTGATTTATTTGTTATGGGGAATTCCTGGATGAGGAAACTCTGTCAATACACGTGACCAACTTTTGTGCAACTTATAGTGAAAGTTCCTTAAATCATGGGTGTTAAACTCTAATGGATCCTGCAAAACTTTCAAATGTCTACAAAGTCAAATTAAAAGGTAATTGGGAGTGACTAACTTCAGGATACAGAGACAAGATGGAAGCATTCAACCAAACTTCCTCAATATTCCCCTACAAAAATTTTAAAATAACACCTTGAATCAAATTCTGAAGTGGCAGAGCTAGCAAAAGGTAAAGAAGGAGGCATTCTTTCAGTCTAAAATAACATAGGAGTTTGGAAAGACAGATTGTGACACAGGGATGGAAGCTGGCTAGGATCCCACATGGATGGTGGTGGAACTAGGTGGTGGTGACAGAAGCAGCAACAACTTTAGGAACTTTCAAACTAGAGATAGTAAGGGGGCTTGAAAACTGGTCAGAAAGAGATTACAGGGAACTCTTGTGCTAGCACTGGATGCAGGACATAATTTTGTTTGGCAAATTCATTGCTTATACCCACTTCAGGGTCATAGTTCAAGAGCAAAAAGGAGCACTTCCAGTCAAGAAGGAATGGAAGCCCTGTAGAACAGTGTCAGTTTTTGTCACAAGGGAGCAAGGCTCAAGAGAAGCTGTATCACTTTTGCTCCAAATGGATCATGGACCACGAAGAACAAATAATATTGTTTTTAGTCCCAAGGGAGTACGGGAAGTATGAATTACAATCCCTAGGGATCAAAAGCTCTTCCTCGGTAAATAGACCAGTAGAGAAGTGACTATAACTTTTCCCCAGATCATACCACTATGGAATCACTGAAAATTTCCAGACCCTCAGAATTAACTCTGAAAATGGTAGTGCAGAAAAGCTTGAAGCTTGAGACAGTGCCCCTCCCACTTAATCAAGGACTAGAGCCCAATTTTTAAAAAAGTTCAAAATCAAGGAAATGAGCAAACAACAAAAAAACCTCACTACAAAAAAGCTACTATGGTGGCAAGAAATATCTACACAAATTCAGAAAAATCATAACAGCTACAAGGAAAGCCTGAAATAAAAATATGAATTTTGTAGAAACCAAAGAAGAATTCCTGAAAGAACTAAAAATTGTTTTCAAAATAAAATAAGAGTGGTAGAGGGAAAACAGCTTAGAAATGAGAACAAAGGAAGAAAATTATGGAAAGAAAGTTAACAGCTTGGTAAAAGAGACATAAAAATACTGAGGAAAATAACACCTTAGAAAATAGAATTTACCAAATGGAAGAAGAGATACAACATTTCCCTGATGTAAATAAATACTTAAAAAGCAGAATTAGGGGGGCGGAGCCAAGATGGCAGCGTAGAAGCAGCAAAGCACCACAGCTCCCACACAAACATGCTAAAAAACTCATAAAATGGGACTCTAAACAGATTTTCAAGCTCCAAAACTCTCCAAAAGACAGGAAGCACATCTGTTGCTACAGGCAGCTCAGCAGCTAGGGCTCTTCTCAGCAGTCTGGGAGCTGTGGCAGAAACCAGGCCGGCTCAGGCCCTGGGGCATCGGGCGGGGAGCCGTGTCTATAGGAGAGCTGATCTGCTGCACTGGAGGCACAGTTACCACATTTATCAGGCCAG
>JAQQSW010021175.1:0-10711 GCA_028646575.1 Pseudocheirus occidentalis | reverse complement strand
TCATTGGCTTTCTGGGCCTCTTTTGCCATTTGGGTTAATCTATTTTTTAAAGTGTTGTTTTCTTCAGTCAGGTTGTTGACTCTATTTTCATGATTTTCTCACATCATTCTCATTTCTCTTCCCAATTTTTCCTCCACTTCTCTTATTTGGTTTTCAAAGTCTTTTTTTAGCTTATCTATAGCTGCTAGGAATTCTTCAAGTGTCTTGGAAGCATTTGGTGAGGGAGTTCTGACTGTGTTGTCTTCCTCCCATTCCATGCTTTGATCCTTTTTGTCCACACAAATGGATTCTAGAGTTTCATTGCTGTTCTTATTTTGCTCCCTTTTCCTCATGTTGGCCAGTCAATTAATTGGTTGGCTCTGTGAAACTCTGCTTCCAGGGGGGAAAACTCTGTTCCAAATCTCTGGGATTTTCCCAGCTGCTGGAGCTATTAGGGGGGTGTTGCAAGTACCCCCAGCTTTGGTTTGCTGAAAGTTCACCCCAGGACCACCCCCCAACACCACGATCCGGATCCAGGCCACTCAACGCAAGAGCACTTGGCCGTGATCAATCGATTCAGCCCCCTGCGGGGTCCGCAGGCCAGGGGCTCTGAAGCAGCCCAGTGGGGGTCACCGGGGGTTGCAGCAGATCCTGCCCTTCCCCCACTGCTTCCTTACCCTGGGGGCAGATTGGCCGAACTGCTTTTCTCCCCAAATTAAGTTTCAAAGTTTCACTTTCACTGACTGTCTCTAATCCTGGCTTGGTGGATGTGAAGATTCCCTCAGGTGCAGTAGATCTTCTCTGAAGTAGACTCAAGCTGTGGCTTGGGAGGCTCTGCTCCTCCTGACCACCCTAGGACTTGGCCTGTCCATGGCTGTGGTTTTTGGCTGGGCTGGTCTTGACTCTTGGCCTGCTGGCCTGCTGGATGAGCCCCTCCTGCCGATCCGCCCCTCTCCAATCCCTGTTTTTCACGCCTTGGTAGATGTGGGGTTGCTGGAGGTGCAGTAGATCTCTCCTGCAGACTTGCTGCTGCTAGGCTTGGCTCGGCTCAGCTCGCCTCCTTCCCACGGCCCCGGGCCTGGCTGTGGTCTCGGCTTCAGGCTGGGCCGGCCTCGGCTCCCAGCCTGCTGTGATGAGCCCCTGCTGCCGAGCTGCCTTCAGCGAGAGATGTGTTTTCTGTATTTTTGTGAGTCTGAGAGTCCTAGACTTTGTCTGGGGTCATATTTTATGGGTGTTTAGGGTGGTTGTGTGGGAGCTGAGAAGCCTTGCTGTTTCTATGCTGCCATCTTGGCTCTCCCCCAATATTCTTCTTAATATGTGACCCAGAACTAAGCACAGCACTTTAGATGTAGTCGAACTGGGATGAGGTAAAGTGGGATTATTGCTTCCTTGTTCCTTATCACCACCAGCAACAGCTGCTGACCAGCTGCTATGAATGGGCAGATGGGTCTGGGAGCCCTGGGAGTGGCAGCACCCTCTATGTTACCAGTTGTGGTTTATGAGCCCAGCTCTCACAGCCATCATATAGGGAGGCAACTCCCATGGAGGAGCCGGCTCTTATGAGGCAGGCAGCATAACTGAAGCATTATGGCCCTGAAGGGAGACATAGGAGGCAGCATGTGCTCGGCTGGGCAAAATTCCATCTTAACCACCATTTCATCTCAGACTTTGATGGGGATAGCCCAGGACCCTGAGGCCAAGAGCCTTGGGAATAAGCATTGCTTCCAGCCTAGTGCTTCCAGCCTTTCTCCTGTGGAGAAACAACCTCTTCTGGAAATGCTGTCTGGCAGCTGCTCCTACAGGTGCTTCAGTGACAGTGACAGAAGGGAAAGGTCTTTCCACCAAAGACACTGGTGACACTGTCACTAAAGACAGATTTGGCACTCTCAAATAATTCAACACCAGGAGTTGATATACTTTTATCAGTAGAAATAACCCTAAACAAGAAGCATCAGCATCAGCATGCTTTGGTGCTGCACCCTACGGACCAGGACATTTTCCATGCATGTTGTCATCCTCTTAGGATGGAACTCCTTCAGGACAGGCAATGTCTGCCTTTTCTGCGTGTGTTCTGTGCTTAGCACATGCTAAGTACTTAATGAATGCTTCATTCCTTCCTTGGCTTTGGACATTGTGCTTTTGTTAATTTAGCTTGGTGACCTCAGAGTTAGGAGGACCTAAGTTCAAGTCCTGCTTCTGACTCTCTGTGTGACCTTAGTTACAGAGATTACTCACATAATTCTCAGTGCTTCAGTCACCTCTGATACTGTAATTATGGAGCGGATGTGCATTGGTACAGGGATTTTCCTCATGGGGAGAGTACTTTGTCCATGAAATATACTAGTCATCCTACCCCACCACTCCGCCCACCCCCCCAGATCTTCTTTGCTTTTTTGTTTGCTGCATTACTTTGTAGACTCCTTGAACTTAACTGTTAAGTAAAATGAGCTTTAGACTTGCCTAGGTCACACAGCTAATAAGTGTGGATCTAAGACCGAGACTTCTGATCCTGAATTCAGTATTCTTTCCGTTAGAGAACAGTACCATGCTAATAACTACTCAGCGACCCTAGTGTAGTGCACATATATTGTCTTAATCCTATTTTCTGGTGGTATACTACTTGCCATGATTTTCATATATATATATATATATAATATATACATATATATAAAATGTGTGTATATATACATATATATGCATACATGTGAAATATCTATTTTAACATTAATTGAAAAAATTGAGTTCCAAATTCTCTCCCTCAGATTGAGAAGGCAAACAATGCATCAGTTATGCATGTGAAGTCACGCACACCATATTTCCATATTAGCCACGTTGCAGAGAAACCAACTCCAAAAAAGAATCAGAAACAAAGAAAATTTAAAACAAAGTCTGTGTCAGTCTGCGCTCAGAGTTTCTCAGTTCTCTCTCTGGAAGGGGATAGTATTTTTCACAAGATTCATATTTTGATAATAAGAATTGAAATTGGGCAGAATCTCTTAGTATATTACAGATAACATTTTTGTAAGTGGGAGCAGGGAAGTGATATCAAATGTATTGATATTTGACCTTCAAAGACATAATCAAATACTGGTTTTTTTCCTCCCACTGATTGATAAAGCTTAGCAAATTCAAATGCCTACCTTTTCTACTATTTTGAAGGAATAATTAGACAAACTATTATTGTTAATAACTGAATATTTGGCAGTATTAATAGGCAGCGTGTCCAGAAAGAGAGTAATAGTGCCAGTGTTCCTCACCCTGATTATCCAAGATGTGTTCAGTTCTGTGAGTAATGTATAAGGAATGACATCCAGAGTAGGGCAGCCAGGGTGGTGAGGGGTCTTGAGATTTTTCTGTACTAAGCTAAATTGAAAGAACTCGGGATATTTAGCCTGGAGAGGAGAAAATTGAGCAGGGACATCATAGCTGTCTTATGGAAGGACTACACTAAGTTTGATCTCGAGGGTAGAAGTAGGAAAAATGGGTGTAGAGGCAGATTCAGGAACAGTTTAAGAAAAAATTTTCTTTTTTAAAATCAGTCTTGATACTCAGAAGTGAAGTGGACTGTCATTTGAAGTCTTCATGGAAAAGGAGGGTGATCATTTTTCAGGAGTATGATAGAGAGAATTGTCTGTTAAATATGAGTTGAATTAGGTGGCCTGTCCAGGCGAGATGATTAAAGTGGGCCTTGTGTTGTTAAAGACCTTTAACTTTGCCAGTGTGTGATGGAGATGGTGACTGAAGATGGAAGTTAAGGAGAGGGATTGTGAGAATTGATATGTCTGATGGCTTTAGACTATATTTAGTGGAGGGGCAGAGCCAAGATGGTGGAGTAGACGACATCTAGTGAGAATTCCCAACATCCTGCTACTTTTAGATCCTATCTGTTGTACTTGAAAGTTTCCATTCCCTTTATGTTGGGTAGGACGTGTTATTGTTATTTTATTGTAATAGGCCACTTAATCAACTTTGAAGGTATTTTTAGCAGTTCTGTCACTTCCAACTTTTTTTTTCTTTTTTGGAGGACAATTGGGGGTTAAGTGACTTGCCCAAGGTCACATGGCTAGTTTTTGCGTTAAGTATCTGAGGTCGGATTTGAACTCAGGCCCTCCTGACTCCAGGACCAGTGCTCTATTCACTGCACCACCTAGCCATCCCTCCCAACCTTCCTCTTATAAAGTACTCTCTCATAGTAAAAACTGTTAGTAGTTTTTTGAGATTCTGTACACTGGGGCAGAAAAATCTTGAAATAAGGTGATTTGAGGTAGTTTTGAGTTGAGAGAAGTGAAGAGGAGGAAACGAGCTGTTCACAACCAGATGCATTCAGGCTTGGAAACTGATTTTGCAAGAGAGTACTTGCTGGCTAGATGAATTTTTCAAGACTAGATCCCTGGTCAGTCGGTGACTGATGTGATGTAGGGAGATGGGAAGCTGTTTGATGCTTGAGTCTTCCAGGTGAGCAAGGCAGAGTAGGGAAGACTCTTCGGGTTTTATTACTCTCCATTAAAACCAGGCAAAGAGCCAGAAGGGCAATTCCACAGACCTAGCTTTGAGAAAATCTTTTGGAGCATTTTATGTCCGGTAGAACTTATAGAATTTATCTTGGAAAACACTAAGTACTTTGCAGAGAATCTAGAGAATTTGGATTCTAGAGTTTCCTTCATATTGAAGAAAGTAATTTGAGGCATTTTGAAGAGCAGTTTTTTTTTTCCTGCAAATATTCAGTTCCTTTAACAGTTTGAAGGAGGTGACACTTGTAAGGCTGTGGTGTCTGATGTTGGGAGAAGAGTACTGGGAAATGATTGTGGTGCAGAAAAACAAAAAAAAAATCCTTAAAAGACAGTACAATTCAGTGAGCTAGGAAACAAAGGGGACATGAATCTTTAAAAAATTCATTATTTTTTTTCAAAGATCTGCCATCTTTCTCTCTCACTCCCTCACCAGTAAGAAAGTAGAAAAACAAAATCTGTTACAGACAGGTAGAATCAAACTAAACCAGTCCGCACACGTCAGTGTCATAGGCTATACATGCATATGCCCGCACATATGCGCACACACATGACTGACTGACTCAGTCTGCTCTGAGTCCATCATCGCTCTGTTAGAAGGTAGGTAGCGTGTTATATCATGAGTCCTCTGCAATTGTGGGTGGTTATTGTACTAATCAGTTGCTAAGCCCGTCAGAACTGATTCACTTTACTGTACTGTTATTTTTCAGGTTCTGCTTATTTTATACTTACACTCTGTCCTTTG
The DNA here is from genome assembly GCA_028646575.1 of Pseudocheirus occidentalis. Classification (NCBI taxonomy): domain Eukaryota; kingdom Metazoa; phylum Chordata; class Mammalia; order Diprotodontia; family Pseudocheiridae; genus Pseudocheirus; species Pseudocheirus occidentalis. The sequence goes on along the minus strand of JAQQSW010021175.1, from coordinate 5,479 downwards.
TCACTTCTACTAGCACGTTGTCAGTCACATTCATGTGCCATGACTTGGTTATTCACCAGTCCATGAGCAGCCCTTTAGCCCATATGTCTTTGCTTTCTCAAACGGAGCTGCTATAAGTATTTTTCAATATATGAGTCCTTTCCCTCTTTCTCTGATACTTTTTGGGTGTAGTGTATTCACTAAGAATTATTGCTGCATCAGAGGTCATACATAATTTTTTTTATCAGTTATAATAAGCTTTTGGGGCACAATTCTAAAGTGCTTTCTGAGAATGGCTGGACCAGTTCATAGGTACATCAGCAGTGCACTTCTATTTCTGTTTTCCCACAGCTTCTCTAGCGCTTGTCCCTTTCTTTTCTTTCTTTTTTTTTTTTGCCAACTTGTCAATTGGATGGATATGAGGTAGAACTTTAGAAATGCTTTAATTTGCATTTCTCTAATTATTAGTGATTTAGAGCATTTAAAAAATATGGTTATAGACTGCTTGGATTTCTTTCTCTGAAAACTGCCTGTTCATATCCTTTGACCATTTATCAGTATCTGTAACCTTTATTAGAGAAAATTGGTGTAAGTTTTCCCTGTTACCTGCTTCTCTTCTCATTTTAGGTAGATTGGTTTTGTTTGTGTGAAAAAAAGCCAAAACAAAACAACTTTAATTTTATGTAATCAGACTTGTCTATTCTTTCATCTGTGGTCTCTTCTAGCCATTGATCTGAAAGGTAATTTCTTTTTTTTCCTCTAGTTTGTTTATTATGTCACCCTTTATGTTTAAATCATATATATATATATATGTATATATGTGTTTATACACACATATATACATATATATTTGGAGCTTTTCTTGTGTTAGTTATGTCGACACCTACTTTCTGTTAGATTACTTTCCCAGCAGTTTTTGTTTAGTAGCGTTGAATAATAAACCTTACTAGCTTGGATCTTTGAATTGATCATTTCATGGTATATTGTATGCCTGATCCGGCCTGCTGACTGACATCTCTGTTTCTTAACCAGTGTCAGATTCTTTTGACGATGACCACTCTGTGGTGTATGCTGTGCCCTCTTCTGTTCTACTTTTTTCCTCCCCGTTAATTCTCTTGAAATTCTTGACCTTTGGTCCTTCTGAATGAATATGGTCATTATTTTTTCTAGCTCTATAAAGTAATCCTTTGATAGTTTGATTGCTTTGTGACCGCAGAAATAAATTAATTTTGGTCATCTTATCATTTTTATTATATTTGCTCAGACTACCCATAAGCAATTAGCATTTTTCCAGTTATTTAGAGCTGACTTTGTATTGACTTTGTATTGTATTCATATGGTTCCTGTGTATGGCTTGGCAGGCAAATATTTTATAAATTCTATAGTTATTTAAATGAAATTTTCTGTATCTTCCTGCTGGTTTTAATTGGCAGCATACATAAATACTGATTATATTTTATAACCTGGAACTTTGTTGAAGTTCTTAGTTGTTTTAAGTGCTTTTTTTCGTTGTCTTTAGGATGTTGTAAGAAAACTATTGTATCGTCTGCAAAAGTGATACTTCTTGTTTCCTTTTTGCATATATTTATTTCTTCAGCTTCAGAATTTCTAACACTAGGATTTCTAAATAGTAATGGTGATGATAGATAGCATTGGTTTGCCCTTTTCTTACTTTAGAGTCCTTTGTTTTATTCCCCTTACATAGAATGCTGGCTCTTGGTTTCAGAGAGATACTACTTATATTAAGGAAGACTCTGGGTTTCTTAAAAAATGAAACAAAACAAAACAGGAACAGGTGTTGTATCTTGTCAACAGTCTTTTGTGCATTTATTGTCATAATATGATCATTATTGTTTTTGTTATTATGTGATCAATTAAGTTTATAGTTTTCCTACTATTGAGGCCTCGTTACATTCCTGGTATAAATCCAGCTTGGTCATAGTATATAGTGTTTTGGATGTGTGTTGCTCCAGTATTCTTACTAATACTTTATTTAAAAATGAGTTTTCTATGTTTTGACTCTTTCTGGTTTAGGTATCAATACCATTTTTTTTTTTGTATCATAGAAGAAATTTACAGAATCTTTCCATTTGCTGTTTTCCTCTCAAATTTTTTAGTATTAGAACTAATTATTCTTAAATATTTGGTAGAATTTAATTGTAAGTCTATCTGGTTCTGGGTTTTTTTTTTTTGAGGACAAAACTCATTTATGGTTTGTTCGGTTTCTTTTTCTGAACTTAGAAGAAATCTATTTCTTGTTTTATAAATCTGGGAATTTTACATTTTCAGTTAAGTTCATGGTTTATTTTGGGGTATAGTTGGCAAAATAGTTTCTGATAGGTGAAACTTTTTATTTTTGATGATATGTATTTTGAAATTTTTAGTAATTTGGTTTTCTTAAAAAAAACAAGTAAGCTAATGGTTTATCTATTTAAAAACTCGTTCCTAGTTTTATTTATTAACTTAATTTTTTTAGCTTTCAATTTTGTTATTTTCTCCTTTGATCTTCATGTTTTTTTATTTTGGCATTTGTGTTTTTAGCATTCTTTTGGTTTTCTAGTTTTTAAAAATTATATGCCTGATTGATTGATCTGTTCTTTTTCTCTTTTATTAATAAAGGTATTTAGAGATCTACACTTACTCTTAAGGACTGCTTTGACTGACTCTCCCTGATTTTGGTATGTTGTCTTATTCCTTGTCATTATCTTTAACAAAAATTATTATGTCATTATATATATATATCTATGAATTGTTCTTTGACATTGCTTAGGATTAAGTCATTTAGTCTCCAGTTAGTTTTAATTAGTTTATTGAGTAGTCCTTTATTGGATATGATTGTACAGCATATGTTTTGTAAAAGACGTGTTTAAAATGTCAACTTTTTCTGCACTTATGAGGTTTCTATGTCCTAATAATACATGGTTAATTTTTGTAAAGTTGCCATGTATAGCTGAGAAATTTGGATACTCAAATTTTAAAAATATTTTAAATCAAACTAAGTGTGCCTTCATTCCTTTTCACTTTCCCTTACCCACATTGAGAAATCAGAAGAGCAAAGTCTCTTACAAACAGATATAGTCAAGCAAAACATATCTAGAACATTAGTCATGTTCTGCCCTGCCCTACATATGTGTCTCTATGCACATACATACACAATACATATATATATATACACACATATGTGTGATTTAATCTGCTCTCTTGAAGATCATTTCTTTATCAGGAGGTGAGACGCATGTGTTATTATGAATCCTCTGGAACTGTTGGTTGGTGTTTATGTTGCCGAGTGTTCCTAAGCCTTTCAAAATTGATTGTATCTTTACAGTATTGTTTTTTTTTAACAGTATTGTTTTTATTGTATAAGTTGTACTTTTTGTTCTGCTTACTTCACTCCGTATCACTTTTTACAAGTCTTCTCAGGTTTCTCTGAAATCATTACTTTTGTTATTTCTTACAACACAGTAGGATTCTATCACATTAATAACTTGTTCAGCCTTCCCCCGGTTCATAGACATCTCCTTCATTTTTCAATTCTTCTCACACAAATTTGAATATTTTTCTCCATATGAGTCCTTATCTTTTTCCTTTACTATCTTTGGTAGAGACCTAGTAGTAATATCACTAGGGAAAAGGACATAAACAGTGACACTTCAGGTGTCTGAGACAGCATTTGAACTTAGTTGTTCCTGAATTCCTAGGTCTAGCACTCTTTGCTCAGTGGGTGGCAGCTGCAGGACGCAGGAGATACAGACTGGGGGTCATGGTACGTGGTAAAGATGTAGCCCATAGTTAGAGCCAGCCCTCTTTTCCCATAACTCTTACTGCAATAGATGATGTGCAAGAAATATCACACTTTAACTTGGAAAAGACCTGGAGTTTGCTTGTGGAAGTGGTTGCAGCTTGTGAGGCACTGTGAAATAGTGTGGGATTCTGCGTTCTTGCTATTTCTCTCTGATAAAATTGTGTGTAAGCAAACACAAAATATCCATTAAGCTCAGATGATTTCCTAATATTTCAATCTTTTGGAACAGATTTGCATTTTCAAACAAGATAACAGAACTGACTGTACTTTAATTCTTTCTTTTTGGCTGTTTGCAGTTTTTTTCCCCTTTGATATAGAAGCTCTGGATTTGGGTTATAATACTTCTGATAGGTTTCCTTTTGGGGGATATATTTCAGGGTGTGACGATGAATTTTTTTCTTCTCTCTTTGCCATTTTGATCTAAGAGATCTGGATAGTTTTCTTTTCTAGTTTTTTGAAATGCGATGCCTACATTCTTTCAGTCATATCTTTCAATGATACTTAAAAGATCTTTTCTTGATCTATTTTCTAAGTCAATTATTTTGGTTATAAGAAATCTTATATTTTCTTCTATTTTTTCATTTTCAGCCTTTTGATTTTATTTTTATATTTCTTGTTTTTTTATGGGGTTATTAACTTCTTTTTGGTCCATTCTGATTTTCAAGAAATTTTTTTCCTTAGGTATAGTTTTGCACCTCTTGTACTAAGCTGTTAATTCTATTTCCAATTCTTTCTTCTGTAACTCACATTTGTTACTATTTTTTTCCACTAGTGCTCTCATTTCACTTATAAAAAAACTCTTTAGAAAACCTCTTGCTTCATCTCTTCTAGGAATTCTAACTCAGCTTGTGCCAATTGTATTTTTCTTTGAGGCTTTGCCTCTAGATATTTTGGAATCATTCTGTTCCTTTAGTTGTTATCTTAAGCATCGCTGCCACCCCCAGAACTCTTTATGGTAGGATTCTTTTTGTTTTCTCCTTCTTTTGACCCTCTTCTCAACTTCAGATTTTTTGTTAGGCTGCCAAAACCAGCCAATATCAGCCAACTGGAAAGCTTTACTGGTTCAGAATGACAGAACTTCAGGCTCTTTTTTGGCCTGGGATTCTTACCCTAGTTATTTTGCCACAGATTTCAGACTGGACTAGAGGCTGAAACTGAAACTCTGTTATGTTCATGTAGTCTTGAAGCTGCCACTATATATTTCATCCTTCTTAAATATACAACCTAGGACGACTGCTCCTTATTCTGGTGCATCATACCTGGGTTCAGGTACCTTCATCAGTCTGTCCTGCATCTGTGAACTGGTCCTTACTAGTGAGTGACAAAGCTGCCTTGTTCAACCCATTCCTACATTTTGCACAAAGTTGGGCTCCATTATAGTACGGATCTGGGATCTTTTCTTGCCTTGGTATACAACCGCAACCTTCTTTCATTCCCTGAGCTTGAATACTCATTACAGTTGTTCTTGGCTATACTTTGTCTCTAGTGTCTACAGACTTCTCTATCTAGGACAGAAGAATGATTTACTATATTTCCTGATGAAGACTTAGTCTGGTACCTTTTTTTAAAAATTTATTTTATTGACTTGTTTGTTTACTTTTAGATTACAAGATTCAGTTCCAGAGTCACTTGAGTTTCAGATTTTTCTCCCCTTCCTCCCTACCCCCCACCCCTGCCATGGTGGCATACAATCATGTA
>JAQQSW010021174.1:0-10711 GCA_028646575.1 Pseudocheirus occidentalis | reverse complement strand
TAACACCTTAAAAAATAGATTAATTCAAATGGCAAAAGAGGCCCCAAAAGCCAATGAGATTAATGCCTTCAAAAGCCAAATTTGCCAGATGGAAAAAGAATCTCAAATGCTTTCTGAAGAGAATAACTCCTTCAGAATTAGAGTGCAGCAAATGGAAGCAAATGACTTTATGAGAAATCAAGACACCATTAAACAGATCCAAACAAATGAAAAAAATAGAAGGCGATGTGAAATATCTTCTTGAAAAAAACCACTGACCTGGAAAATAGATCCAGGACAGATGATTTAAAAATGACTGGACTACCTAAAAGCCATGATCAAAAAAAGAACCTAGAAAGCATCTTTCAAGAAATTCTCAAGGAAAATTGCCCTGATATTTTAGAACCAGAGGGCAAAATAGAACTTGAAAGAATTCACTGATCACCTCTTAAGAAAGATCCCCAAAAGAAAACTCCTAGGAATGTTATAGCCAGGTTCTGGAGTCCCCAGATCAAGGAGAAAATATCAAGCTGCTAAGAAGAAACAATTTAAACACTGTGGAAACACAATTAGGATAACCCAGGATCTAATAGCTTCCACATTAAGGGATCAAAGGGCCTGGAATATGATATTCCAGAGATCAAGGAGCTAGGACTAAAAACAAGAATCACCTACCCAGCAAAATTGAGTGTAATGTTCCAGGGGAAAATATGGTCATTTAATGAGGTGGAGGACTTTCAAGCATTCTTGCTGAAAAAACCAGAACTGAATATAAAATATGACACGCAAATACAAGAAGCATGAGAAAATAAACATGGAAAAGAAATCACAAGGAACTTAATCAAGGTTGAACTATTTACATGCTAACATGAAAAAACGATCATTGTAACCCACAAAACTTTTCTCAGTATGAGGCTAAGTGAAGGTAATATAATTGTATGTATGCATGTGTGTATATATATATATGTATGCATGTATGTATGTATGTATATACATACACATATGTCTATATATAGGCATATGAATATATCTGAGTATGTGTATATATGTGTACATAGAGGGCACAGGATCAATTGAATAGGAAGGCATGATACTTTAAAAGGTGAAATTCTGAAGTGGGAGAGGAATAGCATGAGAAGAGACAGGGAGAGACAGAATGGGGTTAATCATCTCATATGGAAGAGGCAAGGGATAACTATTACAATGGAGGGGAAGAAAAGGAAGGCAAAAGGGAAATTCTCATTGAATTTGGGTTGAGGAAGGAATGACGTAAACTCTAAACTGGGTATCTTGCCACACAGGAGAGTAGGGGGATGGGGATGAGATGGGGGGATGATAGAGGGGAGGGCAAGGTGAGGGGGAGGGTTGCTGGAAACACACAACAGGCCAAGTTCCTGGCATGATGGTAGAAGAGAAAATGGTATAAAGGTATGGTCCCTTAAGCTCAGGCTCTGGAGTCACAGATGGTCACATGAGAGAAGAGTCAGATAGTTTACACAGTAGAATGAGGAACAAAGGAAGTAACACAGGATCTCTCTAAATAAAGGGAGAACTTCCTAACAATTTTGACTTCTCAAAAATGAAAACACACTGCTTTGTAAGCTGCTTAGTTTCCCATCACATACAAAGCTTAAGAAGAGAATGATTATCTACCATATACATTAAAGACGACTTTCCTAAGTGACATTTAGATAGTGCTTTAAATTTTTCAAAGACTTTTTCATATATTATTTCATTTAAGCCTCAAAGTAAGCATATAAAATAGGTACTTCTGGTATTATTTTACAGAAGAGATTCAGTTACTTGCCAGTGATCATAGCTAGTAGGTATGAAAGGTAGATCTAAGATTTATCAGTAAGAATGAATCCTTCTTGTTTCAGTTGTTTTCTTTGTATACCCAGGATTTGGGTGTTTAATAAAATGTTTGTTGAATTGTTAAACTGAATCAGATAGGAGATCTTGAGAAAGGCCCACAAATTGAGAGCCTGATACTTGCCAGTTAGTCAACAAACACTGAGTAAGTGGTTATTATGTGTCAGGCATTTTGCTAAATGCTGGGAACACAAATACAAGAAAGAACACTCCTAGATCTCAAGGAGCTTATATTCTAATGGGAGAAGACAACCCATAAAGGGAAAATAAAATGGCAATAGGAGGAGAAAGGGAATGAAAATGCCTAGAGTGGGAACATGGTAGAAAAGTCTGGAGTGTATCCTGGAGAAAATGTAGAATTACATTAATGAGGGTCTGGGAGGAGCCATCAAATCAGGAGAGGCCACAGGGGCTGAAGATTACTTTCCATCATGTGATTCCAGGGCTGGAATGAGCTTACAGAATAAAGAGCTTCCTGAGTCATGGTAGAGAGGGTCCAAAGGGCTGCCTAAATAAGTCTGAGTACTTCATCATTTTTTAGCTATATAAATGCAGCTATGCATAGTAACTACACTGTGAGAAGGACTAGCAAGAAAGGGCCAAGCAAGTCTCTTCCCTCTCCAATTCATATAGATAAGAAGTTATTTGTTTGACAATCCTAAAACACAGGTCTTACTTCTCATTTCCTTACTCAGTAAGCTCTAGTGGTTCTCTATTATTGTTGCATGAAATACAAATCCTTCTGTTTGGTATTTAAAGACCTTCACAACCTCATTCCAACTTCCTTTTCCATACTTATGTATCACTTCCTTTCCTGAATTTCACAATATGGCCAAATTGGCCTTCTGTCTACTCTTTACATACAACATTCTATCTTTCTCTCTATGCCTTAATAGAGGCGGTACCCCATACCTGAAATAAACTGTCTCATCGAATCTGCTTCTTAGAATACCTGGCTTCCTTCAAAGTGTACTTCAAACACCACTTCCTTTAAGAGGCCTCTTTGAAATTCTTAGCTATTACTTCCCTGAAATTTTCTTGTATTTAATTTATATATATTTTGTATAAACTTATGCAGATTCACATTGTTTCCCTCAACAGAATGCAAGGGGTTTAATGGCTGGGACTACTTAATTTCTATGTAACCCTAATGCCCAGTACATAGTAGGCACTTAATGCTTACTAACTGGTTTAGTTTAGAAAACTAATAAATTAGTTTTCTGTTTTAAAAATTATTTTAAATACACAATAATAAAAGAAAAAACATTATTAACTTAAATACAAGATAAGAAAAAAAAGCATTGCCATGTGCATAGCAGAATATAAAAGAAATCAAAATACACAGTAGTAAATTTCCACTTCAAGAAATACCATATAGGGGCGGCTAGGTGGTGCAGTGAGTAGAGCACCGGCCCTGGAGTCAGGAATACCTGAGTTCAAATCCGGCCTCAGACACTTAACACAAAAAACTAGCCGTGTGACCTTGGGCAAGTCACTTAACCCCAACTGCCCTCTAAAAAGCAAAAAAAAAAAAAAAAAAAAAAAGAAATACCATGTAATAAATACTACACACTATATTCAGAACTGTCCATCTTTTCTTTACTTCCTTGTAGGTTTTCTTTTGTTCTCTGCTGTGCACTTTTTACTTTGTTTTTTTTCTCCCTCCCTCCTTTTTTCCTCCCTTCTACTTTGAAAGTATAATTGAGTATGGATACACACACACGTATACATATATACATACATGCATATACACATATATAAGTACACTTCCACATATATACTTAAGATATCTACAACCATACTCATACATAGACATATGCATCTATAAAAGACCATGCTATACTTGTTTGTCCTCTTTTTCTCTGCGGGTAGACAACTTCTTTCTTGTATGCGAGTCCTTCCATATTTTTCTAAGTCTTCAAATTTATCATTTCCTACATCAGAGCAATACTCCATTCTTGTACTGTCTGGCTATTTTAAACAGTCTAAAAGAATGCTGATTAATGTGGCTGGCACATAGTGCAGTTTTCTTACTTTTCTCTTATGATTAAATCTATTTTAGCTTTACATACTTTGAGACCATGATTACTACCCTCCTTTTTTTCCCCTAATAAATTCCACTCCGGATCTTTATTTTATGTTTGTATCTCATTTCCTAACTCTCCTGAATCCTATAGTTTACTAGTACGCTACTTTGCCCTCTTATTCCTTAACCTATCCCCCTTCCAAGTATCCCTTATCCTCCCATTCCTGTTAATCTAATACCCTTTATTACTGCCTCCCTACTTTATCCTATTCCCTCACCTTCTCCTCTAAAAATCTTTCCCTTATCTTCTCCCCACTCATAATCGTCTTAGCCTTTTATTTCTGAATTTAAAAGACTTTTATACCCTTCTAGATCACTTTTTAACCCATTCCAGAGGAGAGTAAGGTTTCAGAACTATCAGCCCTCCTCCGCCATCTAATTCTTCTGTATCAGTTCTTCTCATACCGCATTTGTATAAAATAATCACTCTTTTTACCTGTTCCTAAATGGTTTTACTTTTTAAAATCATACCATATTCAGGTCTATTACAATCTTTCTTATGAATTACCCCAATTACTAATAACAATTTTAGACACGTTTTACATTTCATCATACAAAAGGTAAACAATCTGTCCTTATTGAGTCCCTTGTAATTAGTCTTTGATAGGTACCTTATACTTCTCTTGGGTCTTATATGTTAAATCTTCTATTAAGTTCAGGTTTTGTTGTTCATTTGTTTTTAACAAAATCCTGAAAGTCTGACAATTCATTAAATGTTCATTTTTTTTTTCATTCAAGACTATGCTTAGCATTGCTGGGTATGATATTTTCAGCCACAACCTCAGTTCTTTTGCTCTTCAATATATAGTGTTCTAGGACCTGCAGTCTTTTAGCACTGTTGCAGCAAGGTCCTGTGTGATTTGCAAGTGTGGCTCTGCCATATTTAAATTGTTTTTTTTTCTTGTTGCTCATAATATTTTATCCTTCAGCTGGGAGTTTTGGAATTCGACTATGATGTTCTTATAGGAACTTATTTGTAGAATCTCTTTCAGGTGGTGATCGGTTAATTTTTTCTATTTCTACTTTATCCTCTTGTGCTAAGGCTTCAGGAAAATTTTCTTTAATTATTTCTTGTATTATTGTATCAAGGTTCCTTTTTTAATCTTAGTTTTCAGATAGTACAATTAGTCTACCAAGAGAAATGAATGTTTACTATGGAATCAACAACATATAACAAATGTTAAGTCAAGTAATGTGACTGTTTAATATGATCCATTCAAGAAGAATAGCTTTCTCACCTTTTGGCAACCTTGGTCCTCACTGAATTCTAACACACTGAAAGGGGTAGAGGAAAGGTGGAACCTTTCATACTCTTATCAAGGCAGTATCTAGTAAGATGAACACATCTCTTAAAATAAAAATCCTTTTTTTTTTCAAGGAGAAAAGACGGAGTATCAGAAAGCACATACAAGTCACAGAGCAATGTTATTCCTGAGGAAGTTATGTGTCTATGTTTTTGTGGGTTTAGATCATTAGGAAAAAAGATGAAGAGAGGTATGAGTTTAGTAGACACAATGCATCACAATTATGAAGACTAACAAAATCTTATAAATGATAATACTGAAAGATAAACTGAAAAGCTTTCATTTTAGACATCAAATAAGAAACAGGAATACTGGCCTCTTAATTCAATATACCTGTTTTGTAGATGAACTTAGAGTCTTAGGATCTATGTTCTGGTTCTGGCCCTGACACTTATTACCTGTGTGACCTTGGTTAAGTTACTTAATTTATCTGGGCTTCAGTTTACTTATTGATAAAATGGTAGTACTAATCCAGATGACTAACCTACTAAGGTCCGTTTGCAGTTCTAAATCTATGACTCTGTGTTTAATTTTTTTTTTTTGCCTTTTTTTTTGGAGGGCAGTTGGGGTTAAGTGACTTGCCCAAGGTCACACGGCTAGTTTTTGTGTTAAGTGTCTGAGACCAGATTTGAACTCAGGTACTCCTGACTCCAGGGCTGGTGCTCTACTCACTGCGCCACCTAGCCGCCCCTTTAATTTTTAATAGTAAAATAAAAATGAATACCAGAAAAACCCTTATGTCTGTTGCAGTCATTTACTACAGTAATATAATTTTATCTAAATAAAATACATCATCAGAGTTCTTTTAAACATTCAGGGTATTTTTACATATATCCTTTCTATATACTCATAGTATTACTACTGGCAACAATATTCTAATATACTAATTAGTATAGTAAAAAACTATACTAATACTCTATATTCAACTTTTTAAGGAGAAAGAGTTGACAAGACTCTGAGTGCGCTCTATGACCTCTAAGACCCTTCTAATTCTCAAAACCTACGACTCAATATGTTAGCTTATAAAAGACTATTATAGCTATTTAACCAACTACATGAATAAGGCATTGTGGGAAATACCCAAGAAATAAAAGATAGTTTTCCTGCCCTCAACAAACTTAATCCTTCGTTTACAGAAACAAAATACGTACAACAAAAATAGCTTAAAACAAAACACAGCAATGTATGTGGTGTTAAACAGTCATAAATACAGTAAGTACAAGAAGTGTTCAAAGTAAAAGGAAATCAATGTGAGACACTAGTGGGGAAAGAATTTATGGAGGAAGTTGAGAAAAGAAATGGTATGCCATTTCTCCAGGTTTCTTGTACAATTCACAAGCTAAAAGAAGTACATGAAGATGCTCTTATGATTAGCTTTCACAAAAAGTCCTTGATTTTTCTCAAGGTAACAGGTTTCAAAATACTGTTTCTTTAAATATGATTGTCATATTTCTCTTTCCCTCTCTACACACACACACACAGACACACAGACACACACACACACATACACACATGCTTGACCTCCCCCATATATATAATATAATAATAATACATACTTATGTATACAGATGTAGATATAGATATAATCAGTTTAGTTATTGGGTTTAAAAAAACCCAGCTCTAACTGTCTGCTGTCTTATGAGAAGTTTTTTAATTGATAAAGCTTGAGGGGGCAGCTACATATGAGCTTGCAATAAATGAGAATAAACTAAGTGAGGCTGACACATTATCAATTTTTGTCACCTTTTCTGTCATATCTTAGGTAGATTGGTAACCACAGGGAACTATATTATTACATAAAAATTGATCTATACATTGCCATAAGAAGTAAAGAATTAATAGTTTCAGACAAGTTTTCATTTTTTTACCTGTACTCACACTTTATCTTAAATTATTGCAAAGCTATAAAAACTATACCCAGCAATATGTCTTCAGAAGCCTAGACAGTATGCAAAGGGGTTTGATAAAGCTTCTTCTTTAGAAAGGCCATGGAAAAAGAAAAACTGTCTACTGAGTCGAATGGTTTTCTGAGAAACTGGAATAAAAGCTCCACGATGCATCCCATCCCATCTCCCCAGCCAAAAAGAAAAAAAAAACAACAACCTTTGTGCTATGATATGACAAGGCCAACCTGTAATTTTTGCAGCCTTTTCCTCTTGGTTCACTCGGTTCTCTTCGTCATCTTCATTGTCCTCTTCAAAGTCATCTAAATTGCCAATGTCTGCCTGTTTCATACTCATCAAACTGGCCAAACTTTGCATGTCTTCATCTCTAAACCAATCATTCAAAACACAATTTATGTCATCAAATGGTAATGGCATTAATATTTTGTTTTATGAAACAAACATCTTTCACTGCTCTTTTCCATGAAATACAAAGTTAATTAATCACTGTTAAGGAGAACAGTAAAGTGCTATGGCAAAAAAAATTTACTTTACAATTGCACATCATAAACAAACAAACAAACAAAAAAAGACGTGAAACATGCTCCCTTATCATAGACTCTAAGAATAGAAATTGACCTTAAAAGACAAACAGGGCAATTTGTACCTGACTGAAGAAAACCATGAGTCTCTCCAGGGTTTGTTTGTCTTGCCTCTGCTTGAAGGGCTCCAGTATGGGATAATACAACCCCTCCTCAGACCATTCCAGTCTCAAGTTTTCCTTTCTATCATATCTACATCTACTACTCTATAATATCCAGTAACCATTCTTAGCTCTGCCCTGAAGGGCTAATCAGAACAAGTCTACTTCCTTTTCCACATGACAGCCTTTCAATACTTGGAAACAGCTGTCAGGTCCTCTCTATTCTCTAGTGTAAAGCATTGCCAGTTCTGTCCACTGATGTTCATGTGGCAATATTCTCTAGTCCTCTCACCATCCTGGTTCTCTTCTTGTAGATATTTTGTTGGGTTTTTTTTAGCTTGTTAATACCTTTCTTAAAATATGGTCCCCAGAACTGAATAGAGTATTCCAGGTATGGCATGACCAGTGTATATTTATAAAAGAACAATGATTTCCCTCATTCAGGATGTTGTATTTCTCAAATGGAGTTGAAGATCACATCAATTTGGGGGGTTTTCATGTCATACTGCAGAACATATGGAGTTTATGGTATTGCTATATTCCCCAGATCTATTTCACAGGAATTGCTGGGTAGCCTGGGCTCTCCTTAGCTATATTTATACTGTTTTTTAATCTAAGTATAGGAATTTATAGTTAAACCTATTAAATTTCATAATATTCTATATGGCCCAACATTTTAACCTGTTGAGATGTTTCTGAATCCAGAATGTTTTCCAGCATATAAAGCCCACACTCCAAGCTTTCTATCATATGGAAATTTCAGAAGTAAGTCATTAATATTATTTCTCCAATCAAAAGATCATTTGCTTTGAATTAGGAAAAAGAAGCAAAATAAGAACTCAGTAGTTCAGAGTTGTAATAGTAATCAGTTTATCAGATACTTAGCAACTTAGGGCTAAGTAGCACCTAGTAACTTAGGGCTAAGTATGGAAGGTGTGAACTCTGTCCATTGTTGAGAAGGTATGAACTCCCCTGTTGACTTGGAAGAAGGCTATTGGCTGAGACAGGAGGCCAGTGCTGTATATAAAGAAGAATTCTGAAGAGAGAGAAACAGAATTGGAATTTTCTCCTTCTGAAGGAAGATTCATGGAGATTTAAGGCAGCTGAGAGAGAGAGAGAGAGAGAGAGAGAGAGAGAGAGAGAGAGAGACAGAGACAGAGACAGAGACAGAGACAGAGACAAAGACAGAGATAAAGAATTTCTCTCCCAGTATCTGGAAGCTGACTGAAAATTGAACTGGAATTTTCCTGAGACCAGAATCTGGTGAAGGCCAAACAGAAGGCCAATATTCTTTCTGGGTCCTAGAGCCACCTGAACTGCTAGAAGACTGAAGAAACATGAACAGGATAAGACTTTGTTTATTCATGGCCTGGCTGATCCTTGAGTTCCAGGCAAGAGAAGTGGTGAAGGGTTTGAGATGTGCTGGACTCTGTGAACTTCAGTGTGTGCTGGGGATTGCCCTGAGGACTGGACAAGGACCCGGAAGCTGTCTACCTCTGAGGACTGTATGAGAACCTGGCAGCTGTCTGCTTCTGAATCCAGGTGATTGTTTGGCAGATTCAGGAGGGAGATAGGACCAAGGAAGGGGATCCAGGGAATCAAAGAGATCTCCCAGAGTAAAGATGAAGAAAAGGCCTCCCCTTGGACTAAACTGAGGTTTGTTGGAAATCAAAGGGTGGAAATTTTGTGTGGTTTTCTAATGAGTGTATTAGGGACTAATGATATTTAGTAACTGGGAATCTACTGGTGCTTGGCTTTACAAGAGTACTAGCCACTATCTGTTATTAGCAGTCCATGCATTCTAAGCAGCAAGCTTATCAAGTTGTTTTTTTTTCTCTTATGACCAATATAACTAAAAACATTTTTAGTTGTCCTTAGCATTCATCATGCCTCAGCTCATTTTAGGTTTTGGTACTCCTGACATAATTCTTACATGATCATACTATGGCAGCAGAGTCAAGATGACTGAGTAAAGGAAGCAGTACAGTCCAGTTCTGCCAATGTTTCCTCCAAAAACAATTTTACAATAATGCCCCAAATCAAATTCTGAAGTGACATTTTTCAAGCTCAAAACAACTGAGGAGGTCAGAAAGAGAGGTCTATGATACTGGGACAGGGGTTGCCTTGGAGTACACACTGTGGGCCTTGGAGGTGGTTGCAATAATAGCAACAGCACACTGGGGAGCTTTCAGCCAAGGCACAGTAAGGAGATTGGACAACTGGTCAAGAAAAAAAATATGAGGGACACCAATGGTAGCACTGGGCACAAAACTGAGCACTCTTTGGTAACTCCATTGTCCATATCCACTTCTGGGTTGAAGTTCCAGGGTGGAGAGTAGCACTTATGGTTGCAAGGAAGCAAAGGCCCTGAAGAACATTTGTGGCTGGCTGCAAGGGAGCAGGGGTCCTTCCTAAGTAAGGATCAGAGTACAGACAAGGAGAGCAGTGACCAGATCTATCCCCTGATCACACCACTTTGGAAGAACTGAAAACTTACAAGCACAGAAGAATTAGCTTTGCAGAAAGCAGCACTAAAAAGCTTCAAGTTTGAAGCCTTCAAGTTTGCCTTTCCCCAGGTGAGCTGAGTCCAACATAAAATTCAAGGTCAAGATATGGGCTGGAAAAATGACCAAAGATTCAAAAACAAAAAGAACCTAACAACAACAACAAAAAAGCTACTGTGGTAACAAGGAAGATCAAGACACAAACTGAGAAGACAATCATGTCAAAACAGCTACAAAGGAAGTCTCAAAGAAAAAAAATATAAATTGGATAAAAGCCCAAAGAGAATTCCTGGAAGTGCTAAAATATTATTTTAAAAATCAATTAAGATCACCTACCCAGCAAAACTGAGTATAATGTTCCAGGGGAAAATATGGTCATT
>JAQQSW010021173.1:0-10711 GCA_028646575.1 Pseudocheirus occidentalis | reverse complement strand
TTCCTCCTCCTCTTCTTTCTCCTCTTCTTCCTCCTCTTCTTCCTCCTCTTCCTTCTTCTTCTCTTTTCCCACCTCTCCTTCTCTTCCTTCTCTTTTTCCTACTCCTCTCGCTTCTCCTTCTCTTCCTCCTCTTCTTTCTTCTTTAGGTCATATAATCATCAGGAATTTATTATAGAACATAGCATGAGATGTTTGTCTAAACCTGTGGTCTAACAGAGAGATACAAAATTCTTTCAGAGTAAATTTCATTTATGCCTAAGTATGTTCAAAGTAAATGTAAGATAATTTAGTGGCGGGGTGGTGGTGGTGGTGCTACCAGTTAGGGAGTTCAGGGAATGCTTGGTATAGGAGATGATTCTTGAACTGGGTTTTGAAGTTAGGAATTTTTGGAGACAGCAGTGAGGAGGGAGTGGACTCCACGCATGGGGAACAGCCTGTGTAAAGATGTGGAAATGGGACAGCATCTAAGGTGGGAAGAATAGTCAGATGACCAACTAGCTATTATCAGTGCCTGAGTTCAGATTCAGGCCTCCTGATTCAAAGTCATCATATATGACTCCTTACTAATTCTCATTCACCTCACACTCCGTGTTCTACTCTTTTTTCCCCAGAGAGGCTCTTTCCATTTGACTACAGCTGTCTAATCTGTCCAGTATTTTGAGCTGAGAATAAATTATTTTAATGTCAGAATCATTATCCATTGTTCCCATTAGCTTTTGAGCTGAGATCTGGGTTTCATTTAAGTTCTCACAGTCCATATTATTACTTCTCTTTGTGTAACATTTGAAAAACTTCATTATGAATCAATTTGTTTTGATTTCCCACCAGAGGGACCATTGCCTTATACAATGAGACCTGACTCATGCAGCCTTGAGTTCAGTTAGATCAAAACACACAAGCCACAAAAGAAAGTCCTTAGGGAGGGTGAGCCTTCTTCTATTCTGCTTTTTAATGTTTCGTCATCTGAAAAAACACGACTGTTTGTTTCCTTATTTAGGAAGCAACGTACCTGCTTCTCAGATTGTTAAGACTTCCTTTTCCCCTTAGAGACACTAAAGTCTTAATCTGATATGTATGCAAATGAATGAAATATCTCATATAGCAAAGTGAATCTGGCATGTGGTATTATAAATGACTGGGGGTGGGGAAACTTCTCAAGTAGTTTTCTGTAAAATTTAATATTTTTTAAATTTATTTTTAATTTTCAACATTTCTATAAGATTTTGAGTTTTAAATTTTCTCCTGCTTCCTCCATTCCCCCTCCCCAAGATGGCATGCAATCTGATATAGACTCTACATATACATTAATATTAAACATATCATGAAATTTAATATTGAGACAGAATTTATATCAGCTTACACTTATCAGAATGGTAGTATAGTCACTGGAGAGCCAATTTCACACTGGAATATGTTGAAACAAAATTAACTAGATCACTTAAAAAAAAAAAACCAATTCTCCAACTGTGATCTTTGCAAATTCTGACTTCATGCCTCTCTTCCATGGAATGAATTTTTCCCTTGTAAAGAAAGATCAGGGCCTTATTTTCTCCCGTCTTCAAATTCCCTTTGGTAGAAGGGCAGAAGAAATAAAATGCGGTAGAAACCAAAACTGTTGTAGACCCATTGCAATTATGCAATTACTAGAATGTCTAAAATGAGTCACACTTAGTACTATGTGCTTCTTGTTTGTGGTTAGGCTAAATTATGGCCAAGGCTTGTTGATTTTACCTTGTAAAAACTCTCCCCGTGTGTCCCCTTCTCTCCTCTGATGCTGCTACCACCCTAATGCAGGCCCTCATCATCTCATGCCCAGATTGTCACAATAACCTACTGGCTGGCCTGCCTGCCACAAGTCTGTCCCCTCTCCAGGCTATTTTCCACTCAGGCATCAAAGTGATTTTCCTAAAGTGCAGGTCTGATCATGTCACTACCTTATTCATCCTCAGTTTGGCATTCAAAGCAGCCCTTCACAACTTTTTCTCTTCCCTCCTTACAGAAGTTTTCAGTCTTGCTCCTTACATCCCCCAACCACACATACATACTCTGTGATCCAGTAAGACTGGCTCCTGGATGCTCCTCCACCCAGACACTCGGCACACTCCATCTCCATATATCCAGCATTTTCCCTGGCTAGGCTGACCCCCATGCCTGCAGTGTTCCTCCTCCTCCTCATCTCTGCCTCCAGGCTTCCCTCAAGTCTCAGCTCAGATTCCACCTTATATATGAAGCCCTTCCTAACCCCTCTTAATTCCAGGACCTTCCCACTATTGATAAACTCCTATTAATCTGGTCTATAGCTTGTTTGCATGTCATGATTTGCATGTGAGTGCCTCCTCTTCATCTTCTTATCTATCTATCTATGTATCTATCTTTGCTTTTTGGAGGGGGGAAGGCAGGGCAATTGGTGTTAAGTGACTTGCCCAAGGTCACAAGGCTAGTAAATGTTTTAAGTGTCTGAGGCCAGATTTGAACTCAGATCCTCCTGACTCCAGGGTTGGTGCTCTATTCACTGTGCCACCTTGCCACCCCTTATCTTTCTTTTAAATCCCTGAACTTAACACAATACCTAGCACATAATAGGCACTTTAAAATTGTTTGTATTGGCTGATTACCAACATGTCTTGGATTAAACTTCTGTCTGTTTTGATCAAATAGTATCATGCCATATGTTACCTGGAATTGATGCAATTATCAGATGAAAGGACTCATTGCCTTTTTTTTTTTTAATGATGAAGATACTTTGTGTGAAATAATCTGATTTTGCTTGTTTTCCCTGATGAAGCTGGCAGCCTGAACCTTGGGCAGACAGTACTGGCTGTGAATGGAGTGTAGCAAAGGCTATCATAGGGTTTCCTTTTCTCCCTCACTTTCCCAGGTACCAGAGGAAGCTAGAATTATCTGCCTGATGATTAGTCCCTTAATGTAGACTTCCTTCAGGACTACACACAGAGTTAGTGAATTCCTCTTGCTTCATCCTGCTTCACAAGTGTCCCAGATATTTCCCCTCTCTTTCCCAAGCTACTGCCTTAGCAGCTACTAAAGGATAAGGAAATCAGTGGGAAATGCCCATTTCTTAAAGTTGGGCACCAGAAATTTTAAATAAAAAAATAACATTAATATAATACTTCAGAGTTTGCAAAAAGCACTTTTACAAATATTATCTAACTTAAGCCTTACAACAAGCCGGTGAAGCAGGTACTTGAGAAGTTATCATCTCCATTTTAAAGATGGGAAATAGAAAAGCCTAAAAGTGAAGTGACCTGCTCAAGGTCAAAAAGTAAGGAAGTGTGTGAGGCTGGATTTGAATGGTCTTCCTGACCATTCCTGCTGGGTGCATGCCAGACTAGAGTTCAAATCCAGCCCCTAACACATACTAACTATAATTCTGTGTGATTGCACAGTTTGTACTCCTAAACCACTGTTTGACTCAGTTTCCTCTTCTATAAAATGGCAAAAATAATAATAGCACCTACTTTGCAGGTCGTCATGAGGGTAAAACATGATTCTATTTGTGAAGTGATTTGCACCATTTAAAGCGTTTGCATGCTGTGTTTCTCTTTTGCACGTAGATATTCATCGAAAAAATCCAAACAAACCCTTTCAAATGGTGAGAGGTAGCAAAGGGTTAAGTTTCCACAGAACTGCTAAAAATCACTGAAGTAAAAATACTGGTAATAAACTGTGAGAAACAGTAGGGAGGTTCAGTTTCCGTGGAATTGCTAAGACATTACCAAAGTAAGAAAGAGAAGCGAGCAGACAGCAGATGGATTTGACCAGTCAGAAGGCAGACAGAGGCCTTGGGCCTCTCAGGCCCAGATAAGGGCAAATCTAGGTTAAACCAGTGAGGGGTCGGTATTTCAGGGTCATTACTGTGCTTGCTTAACGAACCTTATGCATTATGTGTGTTATCTACCAAAGTTGGAGTCTTATTAGTAACAATGTCTAATAATGGAGAGAAGGAACCAATCCATCCTCTGACCGGAGAGTCCCCACCAAAGTAATGGCATAAAAGCTGCTCTGCTTTTGTATCCCACACTCCTTACAGGAGAAGGACAGAGTCCACTTCTGGCCAGGGGTGTTCAATTCCTGTAGTATGTCTCTTTAATCATTTTCTTACGATGCCCAGATTTGTGTTTGTGTTTCTAACAATATTAAAGCCTTCAGAGCCATAGGCAGTTTGTGGCATTTTAAGAGTTGGAAAATAAAATAGCAGATAAATAAACAGTAAGATGCAAACCTCTGCCAAGGAATTTGCTTTCTTTCCAAGGCAAAGATGAAACAGATATTGTAAACCTGGACGTCTGTGTTTTCTTTACCATTAACATGCCATAATTTAGTATATGTCCAAAAAATATTAAGATAAGAAAAAAGTTCCATTACTCAAGTTAGTGCTTCGGGTTAAGGGTCTCATCCTTATTGACCATAAAGTAAACCCCATCTGACTTTGTTGACATAGGAAGAGGTAGTCTCTGAGTTTACTCAGAGAACACAGAAGCTGTTTGGTCCAGGCTCTTCTGGCTGATTAGTTTAGACCCTGGCCCTTTTTGAGGTCCATAAAATGATATTTAATTATTATCAATGTATATGTGAACATAATCTTAGGTTATTTCCTGGAAAGCATTGCCATAGCTTCCAAAAATGCCAAGACTCAACAATGCCAATAATGCCAAGAATTCAACAGTTTGGTAACTTCTTTTTGGACTTGGCCTTGGAGATTTGTGGGAGAAAGACGCCAGAAGGAATTGTTCCTCTCTCATGAACCATGGAAGTGAAAATGAGTCTGGCAGGGTGCCTGATTTTTATATGTCTAATCCTCTATTCCCTTCTTCCTAGACTCTATCAGGATGCTGGAGACTGAAGCAATCTACATGCTATCATTCTTTTCCATGTTTGGTTTTGTTTCTTCTTTCCCATTGTTCACTCCATTGGTTTCAACCCTTCTGTACAACCAGACTAATGTTCAATGTGAAAGTATGTGCAGATCCTATACTTGACTGCATGCCATGATGGGGGGAGGGAGGGGAGAAAATTTGAAACTCAAGGGATTGTGGAACTGAATCTTGTAAACTAAAAGTAAGTAAACAAATCAATTTAAAAAAAAAAGATTATGGAACTGATGGGTTGCTCGCTGTTGGACCTACCTTACTTTCTACTCCCTTGGAATAGAAGGGGAGACGGAGGCCTCACCCTCCTGGAGGCTAGGCAAAGGCAGTTAGTGCTCTTTATTGTTGTTTGCCTCATGATCAGGTTTCCTAGGTCCTGTGTAGGATTACAGATAAAACCTCTGGTGTCTCCCTATACCCCAGCTGAGAGTGTGGCACCGACTATGAGAGCTAGCTACCTTCCCAATTCAGGACTCATGAGTCCCCACCCAGGGGCTATTGCTCCCAAAGGGCAGCTGATATTCCAGCATTTAAAGGTATTCTTCAGGTTTGTACTTCTAAAACCATGTCTCACAAATCTCACTTTATCTTTAACAGTTAGCTAGGGAGAAGCTAGGTGGCACACTGAATAGAGCAGTGGCCCTGGAGTCAGGAGGACTTGAATTCAAATCCGGCCTCAGACACTTAACACTTAACTAGCCTTTGTGACCTTGGGCAAGTCACTTAACTCTAATTGCCCTGCCCTCCCTCCTCCAAAACAACAGCAACAATAACCACAAAACAACAAAAAACAGTAAGCCAGAATTAACTTGAAACTAAAGCATTTACTAAGACAACATGGTAAGGACCCGCCCACCCCCCAACCTGGGGTACATGTTCCTACAATAAACACAGTATCCATTATTATGAGGACAAAGTCCAACAGGAGAGAGACATGAACACAAAAATACCATAAATAATTGAGAAAACTTATTTTTCCAGTACTGCAAGTTCCCAATAACTTCTCTCTTTGAATGGTATCCTTGTTCTAGAGCCATCTGGACCAAGCGTGTCTTCTGCACAGTTGCTCGTGTGGGCTCCCTGGATCTACTTCTCCCTTATCTCGATGCTCTACTTTGAGGCCTTCCTTCATTCTTTTCCTGCCAGGGGGCTCGGTTCTTGATACTTGGTTTTGCCTCTGTGTCTGTTATATATCTATCTCTGCTCTTGGCCGGTTTCACTAGGTCCTACTGGGTAAATTGCTCTGCTAAAAGACTGTGGCTAATGGGAAGAGAAGAGATAGTCCTCTCCCTAACCTTGCTGCCATCTGATAGAAGGGCAAGGGCTGTGATACTTCTCTCTGCCTCAAATATCTTGAACTGCTTCCAGGTCAGGCAAGGTTTAGCTTTTAAAGGTCATGTAGGGTTCAATCAATCTTTGCCCAGCCAGTGGTCAGCTCCCATCAGGGAAGTCAAACCAAGAGACAGCCGCCAAATAGAGAGGCTGAGGAAGACCAAGACCTTTTGAAAGCTCCCCTAGTGATAACTGGGCACCTGCAGTCCATCAGTCTGCCATTCACCACATGCTTAGTAGGCTAGCCTCAATTAACGACTATTTACACATGCCTCAATATCTCTCCAATGCACTCCCATTTACACATCACCACAGCTCTTCCAGAAATGAGCTGGGGTCAGCGGGGGAGAACACCATCAAAAGCACTCTGTCCATATGCCTGTCCCTGATATGCTTCCTTCTGAGAAGTTTTAATTTCTCCAGTGTGAGGATAGGGATTTGGAAAGAGATTTTGATCCCTTTAAAGGGATACAAGATATTTTTCTCAGCACAAGCTGAGGCATGGGGAAAGGGGAAAGAGTGAATTTTCCACAAGCAAGAGAGACGTGCTAATCATACCCTTAGGTATCTGCAAGTTTTCCATAACAGGAGAATGTATAAGCAGACACCATTCTTTATATACTCCATTTGTTGGGACTGAGTCATTTTTCATTTGTGTCTGACTCTTCATGACCCCATTAAGAGTTTTCTTGGCAAAGACACCACAGTGGTTTGCCATTTCCTTGTCCAGCTCATTTGATGGATGAAGAACTGAGGCAAATACGGTTAAGTGACTTACCTAAGGTCACACAGCTAGTAAGTGTCTGAGACCAGATTTGAACTCACAGAGATGAGTCTTCCTGACTCCAAACTCAGCGCCTAGACCTAACATAGATAAGTCCTTGAGGCAGATGAGAGCCTTAGCAAGACAAGCCTCCGGAAGGGAATACTCTAATTCAACCTATCCTTGTCCAGCCTCATGAAGAATGGCATTGGGGAATTAAGGGCTGCTTCCTCTGAGAGTACCCACCTTGTCCTTAACACCCTTAGTTCTGTTTATTGTTTTTTAGAAGCCAGAACTCCCCTCAGTCACGTGTCCTTCAGATAAAGACTATGATATGAATAGTATCAGTCAGTGTGATTCATCCACACATGTATATCTTTATTGTAGTGGAAAGAGCACTGGCTTTTAAAGTCAGATGGGATATGCGTTCAAATCCTGTCCCTGTCCCTATCTGTGCCTTGGTTTCCTCCCCCAGTGTATTCCTCTTCCCCTCTCATTTGTAAAATGGGGTGGTTGGACTAGATTATTCCTAAGGTCTTTTCCAGCTTGAAAACTTTGGCTCACAAAATCAATTTATTTTTGTTGATACCATAGCTGGTTTGTATTTGTACTCTGGCTGACTTCCTAATCACTCTTCACCCCTCCCCCTCACCATCTTTCTGATTCCAATCCCTCTTGGCACTGCTTTGGATCCAAAAATAAAATTCCTCAGGAACCTGGAGTGGAGGATAGAATTGGAGCCTAGCTCTCCTGTTGAGGAGACAGGCAATCTCAGAACAGTGAAACCAGAAAGGGATATTCTAGTAAATGTTTAACAGCTAGTTCTCTGGGGGTAGAGATGGAGACAGGGGAAAGTTTGCAGGAAACACTTCAATTTAATCTGTGTTATTAACATTTTTTCCATTCCTTTCTTAAGCCTGGACAATCAACAACAAAATAAATCAGACCTTAATTTGTAATGTTCTCCAGTTTCCAAGGAATAAAAGTTCCCACTGGAAATTCAATAATTGTCCTTGCAAACCGGTAGGAGCTGGCTTCAACTCACCACTGAACCCAGGGCAAACCATAATCACAGATAAGGGACAGGCCTCCACCAGCAAGTGGTTCCTGGCCAGCCACTGTGTTAGATATGGAAAGTAAATTCAAAGTAATTTTGGATGAGAGGAAGGCAGTAGCAGCTGAATAGGACAGGGGAGGCTTCACCTAGAAGCTAACCTTGAAGAAAGCTCAGAATGCTAAGAAGCCAAGGTGAGAAAAGAATGTGTTTCTGGAATGGAGAACAGCCTCTGCTGAGGAATGTGCATGGGAAACCTAATAACATGTGTGAGAAACAGTAAGTCAGTCAGTTAGTCACAAACACAGAGTGTGTGAAGGACAGTCATGTGTTATCTATAAAGGTAGACCGGAGCCAGGTTGTAGAGGGCTTTAAATGGCTCAAGAGTTTGTATTTTATCCTAAGAAGCAATAGGGAAACACTAGACCTTTTTGTGTTGATGAGTGATTAGGTCAGAGCTGAACTTTAGAAATCCCACTCTGCTAGTGATGTGGAAGAGGGGAGACACTTGAAGTGGAGGGTCCAATAAGTGAGCTATTTCTCCCAAAGGTGGGGAACCTGTGGCTTCTAGGTCCTCAAGTGTGGAGATTCATTCAATCAAAGGCCTACACTTGAGGACCTAGGGGGCCACATGTGGCCTTGAGGCTGAAAGTTCCCCACCCATCTAGTCCAAGCAAGAAGAGGTAAGGGCTTGAGCTAGGGTGGTGACTGTGTGAGTGAAGAGAAAGAGTTTGCAGTCTAGAAGATAAAATCAATACCCCACAAAACTCTAGTACAAGTTAAGATGTGGTATCAAACATTTTTGTGGTTCTTACTTGCTCTTTTCTGCTTCTTGTTATATCTAGCCTCTTATTTACTGTGAGCTTCCCTTGTCCCTTCTGCCTTTGATGTAAACCATAGCTTGTTGATCCTTGCTTACAATCTTCCAAAGTAAATTGCCAAATAAACTAAAGAAATAATTTAAAAAACAACAGGTCAGCTAAGTCTGCTCAGGCCTAGATGAGCAATTGCCCATAAAAGATGTTCCTGTGGAATAAGGTTCCAGAGGGGAAGCACTGTTTTTAAATCTACTTAATGAGCTTAGGAATGAGTAGACAGTCTTCCTGTGCTAAATCACATGCTTTTGATGCCAGGAAATTCGTCTAACCAAATTCAAACAGGGTTTGTGTGTAAGTGCTGAAGGCCTTTCAGAAAAGACGTGAAATGAGGTGGGGAGAAGGAGAAATGAAATAGAATCATAGGCCATTAGAACCGAAAGGCATCTTCAAGGTCGTGATTTGGAAAACACTTTACGTAATTTGACTCCATTTTACAGATGAAGAAACAGAGGCCTAGAGAGATTATGACGGTGGCAGGGCAGGTCTTCAGAATGCCAGTCTGGTATGCTTTACCTACTTGTACCAAGAGGGTGTCATTATTAATTGGGAAAACATCTCATGGGTTTCTGTGTCCTTCCCTTTATAGGATAAGAATGCTGTCTAACAAATGTCTATTACGTGTACTTTGCATGATGCTAGGCACTGAGGGAGGACACAAAAAATGCACATTATGGTCTCTGCCTTTAAGGAGCTTATATTTTCTTAGGGAAACAAGACAAAAATACACTTGAAATAGTCAAGCAGTTAACATGGAAGACTATGAAGAATATAAGCTCCTTGAGGGCAAGAACTGTTTCATTTCTGCCTTTATATCTCCCCCTCTTTACCAAATAGTAAATACTTAACAAACACTTGTTAAGTGCTTAAAAAAAAAAATGAGTTGGATGGACAGAAAATGCCATGGTGATTCAGAGGAGAGAATGAAAATCTCATGAAAAGGTCGGCCTTGAGGGTGACCTTGAAGAATGAGCAAGATTTGGACAGGAGAAAAAATGAGAGGCAGCAAGCATGTCATTGTGCTTAATTTGGCAACAACCTGTGATATTGGGCAAGTCATTTTCTCTCTTGGGCCTAATTTCCTGCTAAGGGAAACTTTTGTGGGATTTTTTTCCCCTATTTAACAAGTATTTTTTCCTCTAATGTTACTCTTTCTGCTCAAATATAGGATAGGATAGGGAAGGGGAGCAGACCTATATTTCACTGGTATAATTTCTGGGTTTTGTGTGGAACACCAAGGGTTTACGTGACTTGCCCAGGGTCATGCAGCCTATCTGAAGTGAGAGCATGCACCCAGGTCTCCCTGGCTTCAAGGCTAGCTCTGTCTCTCCTCTATGTCCGCAGGGAAGAACTAGATTCACATGACTTGACACTTTCTTTGTTTTGGGGAAGGTATGAACTATTAAAAATTAATGCAATTCTCTTTCAATTAGCCTAACAGCCGAGAAACACCAAAATACCTCACAGAGAGTCTATTTTTCTGTCTCATCCTTTCTCTGGGGATACTAAGCCTCCTACTATCCTTATATCTGGCTCCCCCTTCCCAAGAGCAAAACACATATAAATCAAGAGCTAGCATTCAGTACTAATTAAACAGAAATGCAAACAAACTTAAATGTGCAGATAAACCTGAGACTTAACATTTTGGGAGAAAGTTGAGGAGCTGGAGGCAGCTATTACCATGTCGTATCAAGTCTCTCAGAGAAGAAAGATAAGTACAAGTCTGCCTAGCCTTGGGACCTATGAGAGGAATAGAGAAGGGTGTCCAAAACAAGGCAGAGAAGGGTCTACACCCTTCTGA
>JAQQSW010021172.1:0-10712 GCA_028646575.1 Pseudocheirus occidentalis | reverse complement strand
CAGGAGAGATAATTTAAAAATTATTGGACTACCTGGAAGCCATGATGAAAAATAGAGCCTAGACATAATCCTTCAAGAAATGCTCAGGGAAAATTGCCCTGATATTCTCAAAACAGATGGCAAAATAGAAATGGAAAGGATTCACTTTTGGCCTCTTGAAAAAAAATCCCAAAAAGAAAACTCCCAGGAATTTGATAGCCAAATTCCAGAGTTCCCATATCAAGAAGAAAACACTACAAGCTGTCAGGAAGAAACAATTTGAGTATTGTGGGAACATGATCAGGATAACTCAAGATCTAGCAGCTTCTACATTACAGGATCAAAAAGTTTGGAATATGATATTCTAGAGGTCAAAAGTGCTAGGATTAAAACAAGCAGTCACCCACCCAGCAAAACTGAGTATAATGCTACAGGGGAAAATATGGTCGTTCAATGAAATAGAGCACTTTTAAGGATTCTTGGATAAAAAAACAGAGCTAAACAGAAAATTCGACTTTCAAATATAAGAAGCAAGAGAAGGCTGAGAAGGTAAACAGGAAAAAAATAATGAGGAACCTATTAAAGTTGAACTATTTACATTCCAATATGGAAAAATGATAACTGTAACTCATGAGACTTTTCTCAGTATGAGGAAAAAGGGAATACATATATCTAATATGTGTGTGTGTATACACACACACACACATACATATATATATGTATGTGTGAGTGCATGTGCTAGATACATATTTATGCATGTATAGGAGGGTGAATGTGAGAGAGAATGTGTGTGTGTACATGTATACATAGACAGAGGGCACAGGATGAGTTGAATATGAAGGGATGATATATAAAAAATTAAGTTATGGGGGAGCAGAGTCAATATGGCAGCATAGAAGCAAGCAAACTCCGTGACTTCCCCTCATAACCACCACAAATTTATTATTATTATTATTATTATTATTATTATTATTATTTACATGCAACTGGGAAATGGGATATGCAGCCACTGGGGTAGGGAGATTCATCTTCCCTTACCGGAAAGTCAGAGGGGTGATGGGTGAGGATATAAGAGACAGCACATTGGGGGAGAGTGTATACAGTGGGATGGCTTTTTTGGGGTGGTCGATCTGGGAAGGATGGGAAGAAAATTTGTAACTCAAAATCTCATGGAAATAAATGATATGAACTAAAAACAAACAGAAGTTAATTTAAAAAATTAAATAAATAAAATAAAATAAAGAGGTTAGACAGGAATATATTGAGAGAAGGAGAAAGGGAGAGATAGAATAGGGTAAATCATCTCACATGAAAGTTGCAAGAGAAAACTTAATATGGAGAGGAATGTGAAAGGGGATGAGTCAACCTTACTGTCATTGGATTTGATTTAAACATGGAATGATATACACACTCAGTTGGGTACCTTATCATAGAGGAAAGTAGGGGTGGAGGGGGTAAGAGGGAGGTGATCGAAGGGAAGGCAGATTGAGGGAGAGGGTACTTAGAAGCAGACGCTTTTTTATTTTTTACAACCATTTTTATTAAATAACTGGTTTATTAAGTCAGACCAGTGCAGTGACTTATTGGGGGGATATGGAATTAAGTGCCTATATCAATGACAGTTCCTCTCCGTCATGTCTTGATCCATAATATGAAAAGAAGGGCAAGGCAGTGAACTAAACACAATATAGGTCTCCACAGGGCTTGGTTTAACACCCTAGTTTCCTTCTGATCTTCTTACTCCAAAGTTGTAAATGACATGTCTGTGGGCTAGAGTCCCCACCCAAGTGGGTAAGGTAGAGGCTCTTCTCTATTTCTAACATCATGAATGCCTCCTCCCCTACCCTGACTATCCTATTTAGGATAAAATGGACTTTGGGATAGGGCAAAAACTAACCCTGATCTAAAACAATTTGGGGTAAGGAGGAAGTGACAAGGACTGAGGAAACATATGGATTCAAACCCATGAAAAAGCTATTGGAGAGGGGAAGAGGGCCTCAGGGAACTTTACTTCTACAATAGACCAGAGGGATAAACTAAGGATTGATCTCCAGAAAGAGATATCAAGAATTCTGGGGATAATGATATTAATGCTGTCCAGTGTTGCCGTGTCTCCTACCTGGAAAAATCCTTGGGTACCGAGACTGAATTCTTCCACTGGAGTCATGTTGGTTATAGCTATCTTCAAATTCAGTGAGAGGGTGGTCTCCAGTGTGTTGTAGTTATCCTGGAAACTCTTCAGCTCTAGAAAGTGATTGGCTCTTTCATTCTTCTGACTGGTGGGCAGATAGGTGATTTGAATAGTTGTTGGGGAGAAAACTTCAGGAGACTGTGTTAAATCCTTAGGTGCTGACTAGTACTGCCACTGGGTGTTTCTACTACAGGCATTGACAACTCACTTGGCAGCCAGTTCACTCAGTGCTTCTTGATAGTGTAGATATTCAGTTTGGCCAAAGAGGTCAGTTCTGTATTGAGCTGTCTCATAGCCATCTAGCAGGATATCAATGAGAGCTTTGTGGACACCCTTGAAGGGGTACTTGGGTTTCGAAGCTCCAGCAGAGAGGAGCAGAAATTATTGACCATCAGTGAGTGAGGATGCTGATTTTTCTGAATGAAATGGAATCTCAGAGGCACAAATGTCATCCAATGCTTTCATCTTGTATAGGTAGTTGTAGCAATGTTGATTTCTTTATGTCTCATGAAGGCATGATCCCCTTCAAGAATGGGTCTCATACTTTACATCCTGGACCTTGCATAGTCAGGTGTTAATCTCTTCCTTCAGACCCTTGGGAGCATTCTATCCCACAGGGAAGTGAGGGCCTTCATGGAAGAGTCTTCATGGAAAAACTCAGGAAAAATGAGTTCACAAAAATGAACAGCAGCACAAATACCTGGCAGGAAAGATGGGTGAGTAGCTGGTTGGAGAGGGGCTTTTGGAGACCCCACTGAGCCCTGGGGCAGATCTGGCTGCTGTCCCCTTCTCCCCACTCCTGTTTTGGGCATTGAAGCAGACACTTTTGAAAAGGGACAGGGTCAAAGGAGATAAATAAATGAGGGATGGCATAGGATGGAGGGAAATGTAGGTAGTCTTCAACAGTATAACTACTATGGAATTGTTTTGCATAACTACACAAGTACAAACTGTGCTGAATTGCTTCTATTTCCAGTGGGTGTGGGTGAGAAGGGAAGAAAAGAAAGAATCTTGAAATCAATTTTAAAAACAAATGGTAAACATTTTTTTTACAGGAAGCCAGGAAATAAAATATACCAGCAAGGGGGTATATAAATCCATCTTGCCCTACAAGAAAGTAAGAGAGGTGGAGATGGAAGAAGATAAAAGAGAGAACAGATTGGGGAAAGAGGTGTTCAGTTGGCTTGCTGTGTTGGGGTTTGGGTAGGGAAAAGGCAGGGGAGGAAATTTGTAACCCACAATCTTGTGGAAAAGAATGTTAAAATCTGAAACACAAATTATTTTTAAAATTAAGTTAGATTTTAAAATATTCCTTTGAAAACTGATTGAAAGTCCTCTATTTCATTGAATATCCGTATCTCCCCCTGGAGTTTTGTACTCAGTATTGCTGGATATTTTTGCTTTTAATCCTACCTCCTTTGAACTTGGTAATATCATACTCCAATTCCTTTGATCCTTTAATGTAGAAAGTGTTAGATCTTATGTGATCATGATTCTGTTTTCACAATAATCAAATTGTCTCTTCTTGACTGCTTGTAATAATTTCTTCTTGCCTTCAGAACTTTGGAATTTGGTTTTCTTTTCATTCTTTTTTTCAATACATGATCCATGGATTCTTTCAGTTTCTATTTTACCCTCTAGTTCTAGAATATCAGGACAGTTTTCTGTGATAATTTTGGGAAAGATGATTTCTAGCTGCTTTTTTCCATCATGATTTTCAGGTAGCCCAATCTTGTTTAAATTACCTCTACTGGATGTATTTTCGAGCTTAGTGGTTTTTTCCTATGAGATATTTCACATTGCCTTCTTTTTTTTATTCTTTTGGATCTGTTTTATAATAACTTGATTTCTCACAAAGTGATTTGCTTCCATTTACTCCATTACAACTTTGAAGGATTTATTTTCTTCATTGAGCTTTATAACTTAATTTTGCATCTGTCCAGTTCTATTTTTTTAAGGCATTCTTCTCCTTAGTGACTTTTTGGACATATTTGGCCATTCGAGTTAGTCTATTTTTTAAGATGTTATTTTCTTTACTATTTTTGATTCTCTTTCAGCAAACTGTTGACTCATTTTTCAGCATTTTCTTGCATTGCTCTCATTTCTCTTCCCAATTTTTCCTATACTTCTCTTACATGATTTTCAAAATCTTTTTTGAGCTCCTCCACGGTCTACAACCGATTCACATTTTTCTTGGAGCCTTTTGATGCAGGAGCTTTGACTTTGTGGTCTTCTTCTAATGATATTTTGATCCTCTTTGTCACCAAAGAAAGATTCTATACTATGATTTCTTTTCCTCTGTTTGCTTATTTTCCAAGACAATTGCTTCTCTTTTTGGAACTTTTCCCAGGTAGGACTCTGCTTTCAGAGTGGACAGTGTTGTGCCCCAATTTTCTGCGGTTTTGCACAGCTCTTCTCAAAGCTACCTCTAGGCACCTGCCTCAGAACTGTGAGGAGGACTTCCCCTCCACAGTTACCACAAGCTCTGCCATGCCAGCCCTCCTCCTCATCCTAGGATTACCACTCAGGACTGCAATGCAAATCTAAGCAAGGCAAAGCAAGAAAATCCTACCTCAGTGCCAGCAAAGAGATTCTTGCCACTGCCCTCTGGTCAGCCACTTTGTCTCCCCTCCCCTCATCTGCGGGCCTGCAACTCTGGAAATAGCTGCTATTGCTGTTGTTGCCACCTTCCCTATCTTCACTTCCACTGCCCTAGGGGCGGTTCTCATGCAGGTGTAGAATGGTTTCCTTGCTGTCCTTTTACTTTCTCTTTGGCATTTGTGCATTACATTGAGAAGTCTGAAAAACACCACAGCTGCCAGTGATTCAGTCCCCTGAGGTCTACTCTGATCAGTCTCTCCTGTGGGTCTGTGCTGGCATGGCACTGTGTTCCACTCTGAACCAGGTGCCATAGACCATTTCTGTCAGCCTGACAAGTGGTCTTCAGTGGGAGATGTGTTTCATTCTGTCATTTTGTGGGTTCTGTAGCTCTAAAATTTGTATAGAGTCATTGTTTTTACAGGTACTGGAGGTAATTGAGGGACAAGCTCAAGCAAGTTCCCGCTTTTATTTTGCCTTTTTGGCTCTCTCGCTCCCCACCCCCTAGTCTTAACGACTTCCCTGAAACTCAAAAAGGTTGACCAATATACGTAAGTGTGTTCTTGACTTCCTGCATTCTATCCACTTGGTCATATTACCTCTGTGGGTTTCTAGACCATGACTTGTGGTTTCTATTGCTATTGCTTCTATTGGTTTCTATCTGCATTGCAGATAACTCATTCTTATCATCCTAGGAAAGGATCATTATCACAAACCAAAATGTTGACTATGGATCACTCAGAGTATTTCATAAGAACATGTTTTTAATATGACATTATCACACTAGATTATCATAATCTCCAAGCTGCGTTAAATGTGAGTATTGCAACATAAAGAGACCTGGAAGAGGAGATCAACATCTTTGTGGAGCAGTGTGAGATAAAAATCATGTTTATACTCTTGCCATTAGCATTATATTGATTATATTTTCAGTGGGTCTCCAGAGAATTGAATAATACTTCTAGTCTATTACAAAGTTTATATTTTCTCCCCTTGCTCTGTGAAGCATTGAATATAAGATAATAATAGTGTAATACACATTAGGTCCAGGGCCATTTAACTCTGAACTCCATGGAATGAAATGCAAACTAATTAGAAATATCAACAACATCTACAAGTCAGTCTAGAAACAAAAGAGAGACCATAATATATAATAGATAGAGTCAGAATTGAAGTCAGGATGATCTGGTTTCAAATTCTACTTTTGACACTCAACTATGTCAACATGGGCAAATCACTTGCCATTGAGGTTCAGGAAGCTTCCTAAGATTATCTGCTATATGTGGTTCATGATTTTTGTTGGTAGAGAGCATTTAAACACCAAGAGTTCCTATAGTCATGGAATCAAAATTTTCATAATATATTGTCATACAGGTATAGGCAAAGACTTTGTAATAGATATTCTTGTTCTTAATGTAGGACTATTAGTTGAGAAACATGTGAGATTTATCCAGATCTAAGTTTATCTCCTCTAAAGATTTGAGATAAATGTTATGATTTTGTAAATATGATGGTGCTTTGTTAAATACATGTTATTTAATTTTCATAATTATAATTTTCTTGTTAATGTCTTCTTGTCCTAGAAATGCTTCTCCAAAAGGAAAATATGTGATTATAGTGAATAATAAACCAGATTTATTATGTAATACAATTCACAATGATTCTTTGGATTATTAGGAAATAAAATGCTGGAAACAAAACTACCACTGATTTCTAAAATAAACTTGACTTCCTACTACCACCAAAGAGCTCATTTAAAAATCATGAAAATACTGAGTAAAATGCATTCAAATAGTCTACAGAGGCTTTGAAATAGTGAAGTACTTTAAGAACTATTTTCTCTCCTCCATTATCACCTCTCCCCATCACTTACTTGACTTCCTTCCAACAAGATCATTTAGACTAATTTGTATGTGTCACATTGATTGATTTTCATCATACATCTTATATTTAAAAGAATAGGGTTATTATAGCACTGTCATGCTGAATTGTGGTTTTATCACGTGTGTATAACAGAAAACATATATTTAAATATTGAAACAAAAGCCAACATGATCAGAATAGAGATAAACAGTGTGAATGCCATTTATAAAAATTGCTTTCAGTTTAAATGCTTAAGTTTCAATGATCTCATTTTTTGTTTGTTTCTTTATAAGCATGTGAAATTGAATATTTTTAAGGCAGTGTTTTTGTGTAATGAGTACATTTTCACAGGCTGATTTGGCCAGTATATTGATTTGAAAAGCCCTATATTCTTTGCTCTTTTATTGCTGTTCAACTTTTGAGCAAACCCTAGATTTTTAAAGGTATTTCTTTCTGAACATTGTAAAATAAAGAAGTAGGAGACAAAGTTTAATGAAATCATCTTCCATTTGACAAATTTAATTCATCAAAAGGGAGATGAGAAAGGGAAGTAAAGTTGAAGGAAACAATGATGAATATTTTGCTTTTTGCTTTATCTGAATAACTAAAACAATGAAAGAATATAGATTATGAAATGTCAGGATAGTTTAAAAGAGGTAAGTAGAAGAAGGAAAGATTTAGATGGGCAATTTAGCTGTCATTGTATTTCAGAAAGATCATCATGTGGACAAATCACTAGAATTGTTGAGCTGAGAAGTCAGAATAGTATCTACCAGTGGAGAAAGTAGTAGACATGGAGTGAGGAAGACCTGAGTGCAAATATGGCCACAGACACTTAGTAGCTATGTGACCATGGGAAAAATCACTTGACTTCTCAGTCTCAGTCCTTTATTTGTGCAATGAAGACAATGATGACACCTTCCTTCTGGGGTTATCATAGGGATTAATGAGATTACATATGTAAAGCATTTTGCAAACCTTAAAACTCTGAATAAATGTTAGATTTTATTGAAGAAGAATAATGGAAAGTTCAAACAGGTAAATGTAGTCTTTATGTAAGCCAAAAACTTCTTACAATTAGAACTATTTCAAAGTGAATTATTATGTTACAAAAGTTTTATTAGGACACATTATTCAGGGATAAGTTGGAAGTAGTCTTTAAAGACACTTTCAACAGTGACATTTAGTAATCCTGTTCCCTGTTAACACCCTCCAAAAACACAATGCCTGCTCTTGAGGACCTCACAGTCAAGTGTTTCCCTCAGTCAAGTTTCATTAAGTTTCTTTTGCAAAGAGTGTATTTGGAAGATTTTGTGTGGACTTTTCTATTTTTAAAAAGGTTGCATCATTAATCTAAAGAATGTAAAATGGGGGTGGGGCATTAATTTGAGTTAAATATTTCTGGAAAAAGGTTGTAGATCTTTCCATATCCTAGTCATCTTCACTAGGTTTTATGTTCTATAAATATAAGAGCCATGTATTGGTTATAGGATTAACTACTAAGAGCTAGTTAGAGCAAATTGGGAATATGGCTCACAAATTCTCTTTGGAGAAGCAAATAGAGATGTTAGTCAAGGTGGTTTTGTCCTAAACCAACAAGAAACAAAAATTCTTCATCAATGGATATTTTTATTTTAAACTGATGTAAATAAGCATTTCTTCAAGGTGTATCATTTAAAAAAGAGACTGAAACATTTAAAAGAGAATCCACAAAAGAAAACAAAAGAAATATAAGGAAACAAGCAAGTCAGCTTTGAATACCAGCTTTTTTTGTAGCAGAAATAATTGGAAATCAAAGGGATGCCCATCAATTTAGGAATGACTAAACAAGTTCTGGTATATGCATGTATTAGAATAGTATTGTACTGTAAGAAATGAGGAGCAGTGGGTGGAGACAAGATGGTGGAGTAAAAGCAGGAATTTGGTGGAGTTTCCACTCCAAGCACCTCCAATACCTGTAAAAAAATGATTCTAAAAAAATATTAGAGCTACAGAATCTATAAAGTGATTTGTCCTGGGTCATCCATCTAGTACATATCTGAGGCAGGATTCAAAGCTGGTCTTCCTATCTCAATATTTAGTTTTCTAGTCTGTCTCTCAGCTTCTTAGAGAGTGGCCTAGAATACTGAAAAATTAAGTGACTTACCCAGAATCACTTAATTAGAGTTTCTTGGAAGTGAGGAATGAGTATAAGTCTTCCTGGCTTAAAACCAGTTTTCTATCAACTATATTCCCCTGTCTTAATTTAGAGGAAAATCAAAATCAATAATAAACTAATCAAAATGACAAAAAATATGACCCACACTTGAGGAAACTATACCTTAGCCTAATGCAACAAAGTATTGGCACTCAGTGCAAATGGGAAAAGGTTAAATAACAGATATCAACAAAAACATTTTCTAGGAAAATTTATGCGATGTAAATCAACTTCCATCATGGCTATGAAAGAACATATAAACACCTCAGCCATAAAATATTTGTTCTTTTGGACAAGAACAGAAATATGTAAGCTAAGGAAAAAATCCATTTAAAGTATAAACTTGTTTATGACATCTTACAGAAGAAATGGCTAGAAAATTAAGAAGAGTATTATTTCATAAAGCACCAAGGAGTAGTGAAAGGGAAAACACTTTTATAAAAGCCTGTCAAGAGATCCAGATAGGTCATATTGTTCTAATAACATATAAGGATGATATGAGAAG
This sequence comes from Pseudocheirus occidentalis, assembly GCA_028646575.1. Taxonomy (NCBI): domain Eukaryota; kingdom Metazoa; phylum Chordata; class Mammalia; order Diprotodontia; family Pseudocheiridae; genus Pseudocheirus; species Pseudocheirus occidentalis. Next base: position 1,379 of record JAQQSW010021172.1, on the reverse strand, counting down.
AAGAAAACAAATGAGGGCTTTTTAAAGGAAAACCTTTGCAAATATTTCTGTAACAGCACCTTTTTTCCATCAATGCCACTCGAGGCACCAATATTAGATGTAAAGGTCACAACTCTGAATTCAATGCATGAAGATATTGAAATTTCAGGGAAAAAAAAGAAATAAAGATGAGGCTAGACTAGGTACGTACAAAAGAGACCCAAGGGGAAAGCATTATAATTTCATGTGTGCTGGGGGAGGGGGGGTTCATCAAAAAGAAAAAAGAAAGAAATGATGTTTCTAAAATAAAAAAAATAGAACCAAGTACTTACTTATTGGTGGAAGCTAGGTGGTATACTGGATGGAATACTGAACCGGGAGTCAGGAAGACCTGAGTTCAAATTTGGCTTCATATACTTACTAGCTGTGTGACTCTGAGCAAATTCCCTAACCTGCTTTACTTCAGTTTCTTCATCTACGACAAAACTCTCTAGTATCTTTGCCAAGAAAAGTGCAACTGCAGTCATGAAGAGCCAAATATTACTGAAATGATTGAACAACAACAATATAATAATTAGTGTGTGTGTGGGGAGGATCTAGAAAATAACTGTAATTATCATATTATGTCTATTTTCATATGTCTTCAAAATCTTTAGTCATGGAATAAACAATTTCTGAAGAACTGAAGCAGTGGATCATTCAATGGATAAGGAAGTGAGATAGCCACGTAGCAGGATTGAAGGACGGTCGGTGTACTTCATGTGTTTCACTGGTATAAATGAACTTTTAGGAGGTTTATATAGTATAAGGTCCCCAGATCACTGTTCAGTTTCCCAATGGAACATGTAGGGAAGAACATAACAAGTCCCAAAGATGATGTGATAAAGGTAAACTGTGATGGAACACGTAGGGAAGGACATAACAAGTCCCAAAAGATGATGTGATAGAGGTGAACTGTGATCTGTCTTATTGGAAAGATTAAACATATGGAAGAGATGGCAGATCCATCAAAGTATCTCTATCAACAACTATGGCAGGAGTCTTTAACCTCAAGTTCATTATTTGTTTTTAAAATCTGTTTCAATAAAGTTGGTTTTCTTTTAATTTATCCTGTTTATTCCTTTAAATTATTCTTAGAAAGGGTCCATAAGTTTTGTTCAATTTTCATCACACACACACACACACATACAAATACACACACTCATACACACACACACATTAAGATTCCATGTTCTATAGACACAATGCTTCTTCATAGGAGGACATTAGTAAATATTTAAAGAAAAAATACCAGAGTAGAAACTTATATCACTTGCATTTTGTTGAGCTGTAGGAACACACTTATAAAAACAGTTTGCAGTAATTGAGATGACACTTATGGGATCAACTAACTTAGAGAA
>JAQQSW010021171.1:0-10712 GCA_028646575.1 Pseudocheirus occidentalis | reverse complement strand
CCTCTCTCCCTCTCACTCCCTCCTTCCTTCAACCCAGCTCACTCTAAAGCTCATAGATTGGACCGGATAGGTCCCTAACCAAGCTCCTCTTATTTGAACTTTCCAGGCTTTGAGAGACTGTTTCTCTTTAGAACAACAACCCTGAGGGTCTTCTCCTCGGAGCTTGATTTTTTTCTCTTTTTTCTAATGAAAGGGGCTACCCCTTGACTCACTTTTTTTTTAATTAATTTATTTGCTTACAAGATTCAGTTCCACAGTCCCTTGAGTTTCAGATTTTCTCCCTCTTCCCCTCCATTCTCCCCTTCTCCTCTATGGCAGCATGCAATCAAGTATAGGATCTGCAAATACCTTCACAGTAAACATTAATCAGGTTGTAAAGAAGGGTTATGACCTGTGGAATGAACAATGGGGAAGAGGAAACAAAACAAAACAAGAAAATGAAAGAGAGGGGCTAGTTTGCTTCAGGCTGCATTTAGACTCTGCAGCTCTTTCTCTGGATGTGGACGCCTCTCTCCATCATGAGTCCTTCAGAGCTGTCCTGTAACCTTGCATTGCTGAGAGGAGCCCAGTCTATCAAAGCTGGTCGTCACACACGTTCTGTCCGTCGCTGTGTACAGAGTTCTTCTGGTTCTGCTCTCCTCGCTCAGCATCAGTTTCTATAAGTCTCTCTAGGTTGTTATGAAGTCCGTCTGCTCCTCATTTCTTATAGTACAGTAGTGTTCCATTTCATTCATGTACCACACCTTGTCATCCATTCCCCTTTGACTCACTTCTTAAAGAGGCCTAGTCGCTAAATGGGCATTGCCTCACTCAAAGTGAGTGTGTGAAAAGGCACTAGCCTACAAGGGCCAGGGTCTCCAGTTGCATCCTGGGTCATCTCCAGGCATCCTGGGAATATCAGGTCGCTGGACCCAGATGGCTCTGGAGGAGAAAGTAAGGCTGGTGACCTCACACAGCCTTCCCTCATTCAAATCCAGGTCAACTGCAAGTCATGTCATCACCTCCCTGATGCCATATGGTCCTTTTTAACAACAACCACGTGCCAGGCAGCCGACTAAACCCAGGGATACAAATACAGCAACCAAGAGGGTCCATGCCCTCAGGGCGCTTACATTCTAATAGGGAAGGCCTTGTATATAGAGGTGCTAAGAATGTCTGGATTGAGCTTGGCTTTTATCTGTGGAGTTACCAGCAGTGGTGTGCTGAGAACCAGCTCAGAGAGCTGCCTGTTAAATTTTCAGGGGGAGAATTTATGCCATGGAAATGAGCAAGCTTATATACTGGGGCCCGATCTGCTGTTTTGTTGATTGTTTAGACTTAGGAAAGTGATGGAGAGAAAGTTCATAACAGATTAAATTTAAAACGTGGTCCCTGTGTTTGGAGAGACAGTTATTATATATTTGTCTAAGTCCTGTATCTGGAAAGCCGGTCATTAAACATTCACCAGCATACTCCTGGGCCTTTTTTAAGCTTGGTAGTGATGAAATGCTTGTGAATTGATTGGATGGTGTCAGGTAGCCCAGAGTCTGGATTTCCTGTGTATGACTGGTTGCACGTGGATTTGGACCTCAAATTTCCAGAGCGAGAACTTGGCCTAAAGAGTAAAAAGAATAAGTCCCTTCCCCCCAGCTCCTCATTCTTTGCTCTTGTATCTGCTCCAGACTCTCTGCCTGAAGACCCAGGGCCACCCAGACCGATGTAAAGTTGCCAACCGAGCTCTGAAGGCCATCAGCAAGGTGAGGTGGGGTCCCTCCCCGTTCCTCCTCCTCTTTGGGATTACTTCCCTTTGGGTTTTCAGAATTCCATTCTGGGGCATCTCCCATCCCTCTTGACTTAGGCTAAAGCAGTTTACTCAGTGGTATCTTCCCTGCCTTTTCTCAACTCCCTTTGAAATCTAGGGAAGGTGCCAGACTAGTTCCTCATTTCCACCCCTGCTCCATCACAGACTCAGGGAGGGAGGGGGGAGTCAGTCACCAGCCCCCTTCTCGAGGTTTCCCTCACTGCTAGCCCAGCAGCCGGTCCTTCTCTGTTAGGGAAAACCAGATGCAGAACAGGACTTTTTCCCTCACTGGTAGTGAGACAAGTCCAGAAGTGATTAGATGCTCTCAGAGGGGGAGAGGAGAGGAGGGGAAAGAGGGAGCTAGAAAAGAGAGGGGGTTGGGGTCTCCAGCATCTATCTGAATAATTGAAGTGTCCCCTCTGCCACCCCAACCACCACCATGTCGTGCCTTCTTGAGACTTGGGATCTAGGCTATTTCCCAAACTCCGTCTCTCTTTCCTCTTTCTTCTCAGGTAGCCTAATGAAAACATTATTTCAATTTCTGCCTCTTTTGACTTTCAGTCAAGTATTTTGCACCATTTCTTGTCCCTCTGGTTTCTGTATTTTTTTTATTTATATACCTTCATCATATACAATGCTAGCCCCTTTCCTTTGGATGAGGTATCCATCCAGAACCATGGACCAGCCTTGGGTTTCATCCCACCTAGGTTCCATTGGGTTGGGGGGCTCTTAGGTAATGTTGGGCCTATGTGGTCATTAGCCTGGCCTTGACCTGCCTCCTGTGCCCATGTTTTATTGACAGCTTGTGAAGCAGTGTAACGAGGGGGCTCACAAGATGGAGAGGACAGAACAGATGTACAACCTACAAACCCAACTGGACTTTAGCAAAATCAAGGTAAAGGTCTCGTTCTCAGCTGGCTTGGGCTGGGCTGGACCAGGCAGGGCTGTGCTGGGCTGGGCAGGGGTAGTGTATCCTGGCTTTCACTGGGCTGCTCCAGCCTAATTTTTTTAATGGCCTAAATTTAGTAAACATCATGGAAAGAAATGTTTAAGTAAACAAACACAGATCTTAAACCATGGTACCCAAAACTGTGAACTCCAAATCATTTAGAGTTTATTTTAAAAGCACATTTTAATGTAAACTAATGAAGACAATGTTGTCTTCACCTTTCCATGACTTTGGGTGCCAACGCTGATGACCATTGATGACCATCTGCCCCCTTCTGGGGGTGCAAATCTTCCTGGGAGCCAGGGTCAGTCCCTGCAGGTCACTGCCCAGGCCTGGGAGTCAGGCCTTTCTTGATTGAGTCAGAACCCTACCTTGCACCTTGATTAATTGTGTGATTGTGGCCAAGTCACTTCTCTATATTTCCTCTTCAATAAAACTGGGATACTAATACCTTTAGCAGCTATCTCACTGGGGCAGCTATATGGTATAGTGGTTAGAACAGTGTACCTGGAGTCAGGAAGACTTGAGTTCAAATCCAGCCTCAGACACTTACTAGCTGTGTGGCCCTGCGCAAGTCACTTCACCCCGATTGTATAAAAAATAAAAAGAAAACTTGGGTTCAAATCTTCCCTCTGTCTTCCTCAGTTTCCTCATTTTAAACATAGAGTACTTACCTTGCAGGGTTAATAATAGTAATTACCTTGCAGGGTTATTGTGAGGCTTAAATGAGATAATATTTATAAGGTGCTTTGCACCTTATAAATAAATATAAATATATAAATAAATAAATAAATATAAAACGATGTATACATTCCAGCCCGTGTGGCCTTGGGCAACCCAATTGCCCAGCCTTCCCCCTCCAAAAAAACAAACAAAAAAAGATATACAAATACTAGTTATTATTTGTCAACTTTAAAGTGTCATTTGGAAATCCTCTGTTTGTTATCATTACCATCATCCTTGGAAAAATGAAAGAAATGGTGTGTATAATTGCTGAGCAATTTAAATTTTGCTCTTCACTTCGTAAGCACCAATGTTCTTTCCCTCCTACCCCAGTCTTGTTAAATAAGGACTCTAGAATCTTTGCCTGAAGACCAATAAATAAATAAATGTGAAATAAAGAGCTTTCTTTTCCTTAAATAAAAAGGAAAAGAAAGCCCTCATAACCAAGAGGCACAGCATAGTCAAGCAGAGCACACTCCCACACTGGCTGTGTCCCAAAATGGGGGTGTCTCTCCTTCTGTACCCCCTCCTCTCTGTGCCAAGAGGTGGGGAGCGTTCTTCATCGTTAGTCCTCTGGAATCACAGTTGTACACAGGAATGATCACCTCTTGAATGTTTCAAAGTCATTTTGGGTTTACGGTGTAGCTATTATTAATTGTTATAAGTTGTATAAATTGTTCTCCTAATTCTGCTTACTTCATCGCATCCGTGATCCTTGGAAGATCTCGGAGAAAGTATGGCAGGCCTAAGAGGGACATATGTGCAGATTGTGGACCCAATGACCTTGACTTCCATCCCTGACAAAACTTGGAAACTCATGGTTAAAGGGGTGGTCAGTGAACATTTGGAAAAGGAAGCAGTGATCCCAGGGCTTCAGCAAGAGCGGACCAAACCAGACTAACCTTGTTTCCTTTTTTGACAGGGTTAGTAACTGGTGGGTCAGGCAGTGTTAGAGATAGAATTTACCAAGATTTTAGCAAATTACTCGATCAAGTCTCTCGTGTGATTCTTGTAGGAAAGATGGAGAGACATTATAGTTCAGTTCTGTGGATCCAGGACTGGATGAATAATGGGACTCGGGGAATTAATAGCTGACAAATTCCTGATCCCATCAATGCAAGTGGCTTATTTCCCACATGTTCTCTCTATGACTCAGTGCGTGGCTCTTTGTACCTTTTCTCCCCCATTGGATTGTGGGCTCCCTGAGCACAGAGACCTTTTGTTTGTTTTTTTGTCTTTTATCCACCCTGGTATCTTGTAGGTGTTTAATAAATGCTCGTTGACTTGACAATTGAATTCAGCTGGGAAGGAGGTCACTGGTGGAGGGCTTTGTGGCTCTGTGCTCAACTCCATGTCATTTAACATTTTTCTCCGTGATGATGTGGATGAAGACACAGATGGTCTGCTCATGGCATTTGCATGGAGAGATAGCTTGTGCTTCAGATAACAGGACTCCTGCCCCTGCTCCCTCCAAGAAAGAGTCTACACAGGCTAGGATACGGGGATGGTGTCTAATAGAGATAAATAGAAAGTCTGTCACTTGGGGTGACTTGACTTCATTAGCAGTGCATATGAAAATTATCTGGGGGTTTTAGTGGACTACAAGCATACCATGAGTGTTATGGCAACCAAGAAGGGTAAGATGGAAGGTGGCTAGGTGGTTCAGTGAATAGAGCACCGGCCCTGGAGTCAGGAGGACCTGAGTTCAAGTCAGAACTCAGATACTTAACACTTACTAGCTGTATGACCTTGGGCAAGTCATTTAATCCCAATTGCCCCTCCAAAAAGTGAAGGAAGGAAGGAAGGAAGAGGAAGGAAGGAAGAGAAAGAAAGAAAGGAAGAAAGAGAAAGAAAGGAAGAAAGAGAAAGAAAAAATGGCCATATGTTTCAGGATGGCCCATAGTGAGGAAACTGGGTTCCTACTACCCTCTGCCCTGCTCACATCACATCTGGAGGATGGCATCCAGTTCTGAACTTCCCATTTTAGGAAAGGCATTGATTGATAAGGTAGAGAGCAACCAGGATAGGGGAGGGCCTCCCCATCACACCATGTGAAGAACAGTTAAAGGAAGTGAAATGGGAGATTGGAAGCTGTGGGAGGTGAGTGGGGGATATGAAGAGTGCTCTTCAAATATGTAAACAGGCAGGTATGTGGTAGAAGGACTTAGCTTCGTTCTGCTTGGCCCTAGAGGGCAGAACCAGAAGCAGTGGGTGGAAGGTACAGAGAAATCCATTGAGGTGTGATGTGAGAAAGCATCTAACAGGGAAAGCTGAACCTAAGAGGAGGGGGCTGCCTTGGAGGTGGTGGGTGAGGTCTGCCCATCTTAGAGGTCATGGGAAAGATGGGGGGAGGAACAGAGAGAGAGAGAGAGAGAGGGAGGAGAGAAGGAAGGAGTGTGCAGAGAGTAAGGAGAGAGGAGGAGGCAGAGGAGAAGGAGGGGAGAGAGAGAGAGAAAAGGAGGAGGAGAGGGGGAGGGGAGGTGGGAGCACTGTCTAGTGGGAAGACTCCTGGACTCCAGAGTGTGGGTGCCCTTCGTTCAGTCCCCCCTTCCCCTGTGACTTTAGACAAGCCTCTCCCCTTCTGTGGGGCTCATTTTCTTCCTCTGTGCATGGAGTATAATTACAGAATTTCAGAGTTAGAACAGACCTCAGGCAACATACAGGAGTGCAACTCAAGGGTGGAAAAGTGGCCCACCAGCCCCAACAACGGTGGTCCAGCCTTAGCCCCAAGAATCCCCGGGAAGGCAGATCCATTGTCCTGCGAACCAGTCCGAGATCTTAGTGCTCCGAAGCTTTCCCAGACCCCGGGCCCCTTTATAACCTTCTCTTCTGGGGTCCAGCACATCTGGTGTCCTCCCATAGGGAGCAGTCAGCTCAGGTCAGCCAGCGTTTAAGTGCCTGCTATGGGTAGAAGTTATAAGGATGCAAACTGAGGCTTGACATGAACAACATCTTCCTTATTCTGCTCCCCCAAAGTGCCTGAATCTTCTAGCAATCAATTAAGAAAGATGTATTAATCACCTGCTCTTTGCTAAATTCTAGGAATACAAAAACCAAAATTCATCTGTCCCTGACCTCAGGGAGCTTACTCTTTATTTGGGGCCGAGGGCCAAGGACGTGGATGTCTGTAAATGTACAAGATCTAAACAGAATCAGTTCTGGGGTGACAGCGTCCAGAGAATTTGTTTTTAGGTGTGGATTGGATTAGATAAGCTCTTTGGACCCAGCCCTCTGGACACTCTGTGATTCGCTGGTCCCTAAAGTTCCCTCCAGCCCAGGCTCTTTGTTTCTGGGTAGAGTCCTCAGGTGGCCGGGTTGCCGGGCTTAGCTCTTGGCAGACTAGGCAGGCCCCTGCTGCTTCCCTGATTAGGTCTGGGCTGACCTGCCAGCATCTTGATCTCCATGGCAAAGGTATCCATGGAGAAGAGGAGGTGCAGGTGGGGTGGGGGTGGAGCTGCAGAGAGCAGAGGGCCTAGCTCAGGGTCTTCAATTCAGAATCGGGGGTTATGGTATCAAATAGTTAGAAAACACTACATTTGGGGGCTTTTCCCCTAAAAACAGTATACAACATTTGCACTATGTTAATTTAAGCAAATTATTTTGATTTGGATGGATTTGGATCCTGGTTTTGGTACTTCCGTATTCCTGGCTATTTACACTCCAAAGGAGCCTGGTGTTGGCATTGTGCCAAGAACACCAGTTCATTCTGCTTCTTATTACCCGGGTGCCCTTGGGGGCAGGGTGGCTTAAGGGGACTCTGAGCTATTTTTCAGCCCTAAGTCCTGTTGCCCTTATGACCTCTCAAGCTTGGGAATGTCTCCTTTCTGAATTTGAATCAAATTCCCAAATCTGATTTTCTTCACCTTTAAAAGATGGGTTATGGGGGGTTCTTACCTTTTTTGTGTCACTGACCTCTCTGGCAGCCTGGTAAGCCAAAGACACCTCACCTGCCTTAAGCCTGCCAACCTTCAGGGGCCACCGTTGGTTGGGTCCATCCCTTCCATGAATCCTCCCACCCAGGTTGGGGTCGGGGGGGCACTCCTTCCACATGACTGTCTCCTTTCCCTGAACTCATTCCAAAGAGTGCCTGATGATGATTATTTAACAAATATTTATTGGATGTCACAATATTTAGTGGACCTAGCACTGAGCTTTTTAAATGCATAAAATACACAAGGAAACCAGTTATATTAAGATGTAGTTGTTAAGATAGTAAAATTGAAGGGGGGAGGGGACCAGTCCTGCCTGTGACCCTTACTCCCTGTGTCATGTGGGGCAAAGCCCTTCTGGACCTGAACCTCTTTTGATACCTGCCCTTAACTGTGGTTATTTCCTCTGAGACATGAATGAGTGTTTGCCCTGCATCCTTTCGCACACCCACCCAGGCTGATATAAGGCTGTCCCCAGCCCCTATGGCCCAGACCCTCACTCCCCAAGCCAGGAGGCCTGTCCTGGTTCCTCCCCCCACTCCGTACCCCATTACTTTCTGTTTAAACTGTCTGTTTTTTTATGTGTGGAGTTGCTTGCCTGTTGTCTAGAATATGAGTTGGCGTGGGCATGGGGAGGGGCGATGAACAGGGTGGAAGCCGTATTTTTTTCCTGTCTTTGCTTCCCCAGCTCCCAGCACACAGTAAGTCCTGGCTGACACCTGTCTGCCTGAATCACTAACTCCCCCCAACCCACCGACTTTAGCCACCCCCTGCATTCACCTCTCTTGTGTGTGGCACCCCCAGACTGACCCCTTTCGTCTTGTGACTTCCACTGCTCACAAGCCCTCAGTGGTTCCCTTTGGCCTCCTCGAGAATCAAATTCACGTTCCTCTATCTGGTTTCCAAGGTTCAGCCTCCACCATATTGCCTACTTCTCCCCCCCAGTACCTTTAGCCAGTGAGTTATCTTCACCGTCCCCTGAAACCAGCAGCTTCCCTCCCTTGGCTGTGTGTCTTCGATGTTCTGTCCTTTACCAGGAATGTTCTCCTCACTCCCTCATCTGCCAGCCTTCAGGGGCCACCTTTAGGCCCATCCCCTCCATAAAGCCCCCCAGGGGAACCACACCTTCAACAAGGCTCCATCACCTTTCCTCGAACTCATTCCAAAGAGAGCTTGATCACATTTGTTTGTTTAACTGATATTTACTGGACGCTTGTTAGGCTAATGGACCAAGCCCTGGGCATAAAATCTAAAGAGCCCTGGGTTCAAATCCTGTCTCTGCCACTTGGTCAGTTCCTCAGCTTGGGGCTTCATTTCCCTTATCTGTTGATAAGGCTTAGGTGATTTCTGAGGGCTCTGGAAGCTCTAACATTCTTTGCTTTTATGTATAAGATACTGGGAAGGGACAAGGAAGACCAAGATAGAACCCCTGCCCTCGGGGAGCTCCCACCCTAGTAGGAGGGGAGGGTCCTAGGTATCTGTAGTTGGAGCTGAAGGTGAAAGTCTAATCTGGTGGTTTGTACACAGGGCAGAAAGAGGCATCACCCTGGGTTCAGGGAGGTAGGATGATCAGTTTGGGAATCTTGGGCATCCTCTGGTCCACATTCCCCATTTTACAGATGAGGAAACTGAGGGCCAGAAACATTAATTGACTTACCCAAGGTATAGGAGATCTGGGATTTGAACCCAGATTGTTTCTGTCTCCAGATCCATCCATCTTCCTGCTGTTCATACTTCCCCTATTGTTTGGGGTTTGAGTGACTGATTTCTCCTCTATCCAAAATGAAAAGGCCCTTTGACTCATAGTTAGCTCTAGGTGGGATCTCCTGGGTCAGCCCCCTCAGATAAGAAAATGGCGGCCCATGTCAAGACTCTAGTGACGCGATGGTGAACCACAGCTCGTGCCTCTTAGTGGGCAGGCGGTGGACTACAGGTGCAGAATGGGGCATACATTTTCTGTGTCGATTTGTTCATCCGTGCTTGTTTGTCACATAGAGTTGCACTGAGGTGCAGAAAAGAGTCATTGGGGTATGACTGGTGTTAAAAAAGTGAATGAGAGAAGAAAGAAAAGGGGGAAGGAGGGGAGAGAGAATTTAAAAAGGGAAAAAAATACGGACCCTGAGTTTCATTGACCTGCCCCAGGTCCCTGAGCCAGTAAGTGTAAGAGCAGGACCAGTTCTCAGTTCCTTGCTTTTCCACCAGCCCCTCACTCACTGAAACAGCCTGTAGAGGGGGTGTCACTATCCTCACTTTGCAGGTGAAGTTGAGTACCTTGCCCAGGGTCTCTCAGGAGGTAACGTCTGGCTCTGCTTCCCCTAGGCCTTTCCTCTGATCTCGGCCTCCAGGTGGCTGCTGAAGAGAGGGGAACTCTCCTTGGTGGAGGAGCCCAGCCTCTTCCGGAAAATCTCCAGCCGGCCAACTTGCTACCTCTTCCTGTTTAATGACGCCCTGATGGTCACCAAGAAGAAGAGGTGACTCTCTACCCCTCTCCCCTGCCCAGTGACCTCTGGGGGCTGCTGGAGGGCCATTGTGGGGATGAAAGGCCAAGGGACAGTGTGGGAGGGAGGTCCTGGCAGACCCAGGCTCAGAGCTCACTTGACTCAGTGAGAGTTAATGACAAACCAAGTTCTTTGGCTGCAGAATGCATCCCAGTCTGGATCAGAAGACTCATCTGCAAGTCTGTCTCTTTGGTCTGGCTTCCCAGTCATGACGTCTGTGCAAGGCTTATGGAGCTCACACTCCAGGGCTCATTTCCTGGGAGCCTGCCCAGGGAGGCAGGGACAGGCCAAAGGGGGAGGCTCTCGGGGGTCCTCCCAGATGTCTTTAGCTCACTGTGCCTCAGAACTCCCAGACTCAGGAACTCCACTGGCCTCTACCCCCCATGACAGTAACAAAAGCAATGGCATGTAGCCTTTATGTGGTGCCTACTGCATACAGGCACCACGCTGAGCACTTTACAGGTACCTTACAACAGCCGTGAGAGGTAGGTGCCATAAGTATTCCCATTTTACAGATGAGTAAACCAAGGCAAACAGAGATCAGGGTTACACAGCCAGTCAGTTCTTCTGCCTCTGAGTCCAACATGTTTGCTCCTGCACCAAGAAGAGCAGGAGGAAAGGAAGGAAACAAGGATTTGTTAAGCACTTACTATATGCCAGGCTCTGCACCAAGCCAGGGGGGCACAAGTAGAAGCAAGAACAAGACAGGCCCTGCCCTCGAGGAGCTTACATTGTAGCCGCAGACAACACAAGGGGGCTGAAAAGCAGGGCAAGGGACAGTGCTCAGCAGGCAGCATGTGAGGGCCAGGAGGGCAATGGAGGGAGCCCAGCCA
>JAQQSW010021170.1:0-10712 GCA_028646575.1 Pseudocheirus occidentalis | reverse complement strand
TGATGATGATGATGATGATGATGGTGGTGGTGGTGGTGGTGATGGTGGTGGTGGTGGTGATGATGATGATGATGATGATGATGGTGGTGGTGGTGGTGGTGGTGGTGATGATGATGATGATGGTGGTGGTGGTGGTGGTGGTGGTGATGGTGGTGGTGGTAGTGGTGGTGGTGATGGTGGTGGTGGTGGTGGTGGTAGTGATAAAGATGATGATGAAAACTATAGGTTGCTTTAAAGTTGGCAAGGTATTTTACATCCAATATTTCCATCTAGGCTTTTTGTTTAGCTTCTCAAAAGAGATGATGAACATTCCTCTGAGACTGACTATAAAGAAGAATTCTATTTCTGCCCAGTTCTGATCTAACCACTTAAATCTCTCTCAGTCTTGTGTTCCTCCCACAGGGTTGGGCTAAATTATTTCCACAGTCCCTTCCAGTTCTAAATCCACTGATTTCATGGCAATACTATAACAGTTACACCACCTGTGCATCAGGCACTGATTAAGTGATTAATAATCCCTAACATTTGTATAATGTTTCTGTGTTTCTATTTTTCATAAACATTTATGACATTTATCCATAAATTCATTTGATCCCTGCAACAACTAAGGCGTGAGACTGGCCCTGAAGGCTAGCACTCATGGTGTCCCTGATAAGCCCAGTCCCATTGGCAAGTCAAGTCCCCAGAGGGCAGTTACATCTCCACCTTGGGGTCCTGGAATACCCATAAAGAAGAGTTGGATTGGTTCTTTTGTAGGAATCCATCCAAGCTCTTATTCCAATTTGTTCTCCCCAAAATTAATCACCAGTTAATATCTTAATATCATTGATAGTTGATTATGTCCACATGATCAATTTAAGCAGTCGATTCCTCTTTGATATCAATGACAAGCAATTAACATAAAATAACTTTTTCAAAGGGACATTTACTGAAAACATATCGATTGAAGTGAAGTACAAAAGCATCCCCCAAAGTGGAGCAAACTGAACCTTCTAAAACTCATTCCCTAGGGAGAATGGACTCAAATTTAGCACAGTTCTGATAAAGGCTTCCCCCTACCAAGCTCTCTCCTGAATGTGGTATCTCTGATTCACGGAGTCACTCTCTTGCTTGCAGAAAATTCTCCATTTTCTGTTGAGCTAGATCAAGCAGGTCACCCATTCCTCAAGCTGGCCAACCCTGCTAGCTCTTCCAACCAGCCAAATCTCACAAGGTATGGATTGGAACTCGTCTTCCTTACTCCAGACACAACACTCTACCCACTGTGCCACCTGGTGACCACTAGCTATATTTAAATACGTCTGCCCTAAGCTTTACAACAACCCTGTGAAGCAGATGCTGCAGGTTAAGAAGTTGAGGCGCAAGGAGGTAAATGACTAGTCCATGGTCACTGACTCAGGACTTCCTAACTTGAAGTTCTATAATTCGACCCTCTTATCAGTCCCTTGACCACCTAGGGATCTCCAGGGAAGTTATTTTGCTGGCCCCACAGGTTCTATTTCCCAATTCAGTCAAAATTATAGAATTTTTTTTCCTCCCCACCCCCACCCCCTCCCATACTCCATGCTGTTAGGCAGTCAATCAGTCATTTGGATATAAAACTTTGATTGCTCCATAAATCTAACTGCGCTAAATCACTCCATAACTCAATAATGCATCACCTAATTACTCACATGACTACCAATTTTAAATCACCTAAAAATATTTAGGCAATTAAGTTGCTAAGTAATTTGATCGTTTCTGAAATTAAATGCAACCACATTGGCTTCTTTCTAGCTTCCTTTCCCCCAAACACCATGGGTGAAATGAACAGTTTCTGAGGGAGTTCCTCCCTCTTGATCCTTCCATAACTTAGCCAGCTCAGGTCACAAAATTAAAGTAGGGAGAGAGGTCTAGAGACCAGGTAGGGGATAGAGGGGATGACACATTAATGAAGGAGTCACTTCCTAAGACTTCAATTTTCCTCAATATCAAGAGGAGAGGGCTGAAACTAATACTTTCTAGGAGTTTTTTGAGCTGTGGTATTATGAATCTAGTTTACTGCAGCAAAAAGACCACTGACTTGGGAGTCAGAGGACCTGGTTTCGAATCCTGTCTTTGATGCCCAAGTGAGCTTGTACAAGTTCCTTCTCTCTCCCTGACCTTTGTTCCTTCATCTGAAAAAAAGAAGGGGGGGGGGGTGGCTAGGTGGTGCAGTAAATAGAGCACTGGCCCTGGAGTCAGAAGTACCTGAGTTCAAATCCGGCCTCAGACACTTAACACAAAAAACTAGCCGTGTGACCTTGGGCAAGTCACTTAACCCCAACTGCCCTCCAAAAAGCAAAAAAAAAAAAAAAGAAGGGAGTTGAACCAAATTACCTCTGAGTTTCCTTCTAGGTGTCCAAATCATACCAAAGGTGATATTTGGACAGTGCTTTTCAGTTTACAAAATGTTTTGCTTGCATTTTGTTATTTGATATTCAAGATGAGATGAGTGCTACAGGTATTGGCCCAATTTTACAGGTAAGGAGACTGAGACTCAGGTTGACCGGCTTGCCCAAAATCATATTCCTGATAAGGGTCATGGGTGGAATTAGAATCTAGGTCCTTCTGATTCTAAGTCTAGCATTCCACCCTCAATGCCTTACCTTGCCCTCTCCCCTCTTCCTTATGAGGAACATCCTCAGCCTGAATCAAGTCTATGCTTCAGCACCTAAATGAAATTAGGGTACAGTAACTGGGGCTTTGACCCAGGATGATAAATTTAGAGTATTTGGAATATAGTTCTTTACATGAGGAAATAACAAAGCTTGGCACCTAACTAGCAAAAAGAATTAAAATAGGATAAAATAAATATGATGGGAAACTTACCATATGACCCATGACTCCTTCTTGACTCAACCCTCCCCTTAACACCAACCTTTGCTAAGACAGCTTTCACAGCAGTAGACTAAATGCAAAGACCCCACACAATCTAAATCAAGAAAGTCATTCTTTATGCAGGCACTTCATTTTGTTCATCCATATAGTTTTCTTACTTTTTCCCAAGTGTGTAGGCCTTGTATTTTCCAGGGCAAAGACTGATTTATCTTTCTTTTCTTGTATCATCTTCTGTGCCTCTCACCAGACTGTATGGACACACAGAAGCTGTTAGACTGTTCCCCACAAATGCAGGCATGACCTCACTAGAGTGGCTTGCTCAGTTTAGGTTTATGAGTTCAACCTTGAGGTCTTTGCCTATAAGGATTCCAGTGCCTCAGCTAATAGACCCAAGTGCCCAGCCCTAAGCAAAAATATTGCTCATTATAGCTCTGGGCCCATGAAAACTAGGTGCCACTTTCACGGTGATGAGTCTTTGGTGAACTTTCCTCTGTGTTTGCCCACATGATGAAAGAGGAAGGAGTTTTGTTGACTTGGGAGAAGACATGGTTCCTGTCCTCATGGAGCTTCCAGTGGGAATGGTAGGGGTTCTAAAGCTCATATATTTGTAAGAGGGAGAGAAAAGTACACTGTGTGTGAACGAGTGGTGAACTCCAGAACTGAGTTAGAAAATAGCCATTAGAAAGTCAGAGGAGAGAGCAATCAATGAGGGACCCAGGATGGAATCATAAAGTTCATGAGATGAAATGGGTCATCAAGGTCAAATAGCTCATTTTAGATTGGAACACTAAAGTCAGTGAGGGCAAGTGACTTGGCAGAGGATGGCTGGTAACTGAGCTGGGACCAGATCTCAGTCTTCCTAACTCGGAGTTCTTAACTTTCATTATTATAATAGTTATTGCCATGATTAGTGAGAATGATGTGCCATGTTGCTGGAAAAGGCATCTGAACTCAATTTAAACACATTGACCAATTTTGCTTCCAAAGAACAGATGATGAAATGATGATAGTTACCATTAATATGGACCTTTAAGATTTGCAAAGTACTTTCCAAATGTCATCTCATTTTATCCTCGTAACAATCTGGGAGAGAATTATATGAAAATAATAAGCTATTCCCATTTTTACAAAGCAGGAAACTGAGGCAGAAAGAAATTAACTGAATTGTCCAGGGTTACAGAGCAAGTAAATGTGTGAGGCAGAATTTGAACTCAGGTTTTCCTGACTCAAAGTCCAGAGTTCTACTCACTAGTTCCTTCTCTTAGAGGAGAGGTGACATAGACTGTATGTGTGGAATGTTACATAAGCTGCCAGCCTTTGTCACTGTGGCAGCTGAATATGCTTAATCTGACAATGCGACATGGTGCCTAGAGTGCTGGACTTGGAATTAGGAAGGTCTGTGTTTAAATTTTGCCCAGATATTAGCTGCATAACCCTAGACAAGTCACTTTACTCTATCCTCATTTTTCCCTTCTGGAAAATGGGAACTGCATTCACTGGGCTGTTGTGAGATTCAAATGAGATATTTTGCAAAATTCTTTGCAAACCTTAAAGAGCTACATAAATGTTAGTTATTATTGTTTTTAGGTAAATTATTTTCTTTATTATAAGGAAGGTTCCATGTGTATATATGCATGTATGCACAATCGGGTTTATACTGGGAAATAAAAGTAGAATAAAAAATAAAATATCACAAGAAAAAAAGAAGAAAAATATGTACAGCATCACTACAAAACCCTCCTGCAGTTTGGGGTCTAAAATGATATAATGATTATGGGCAATCACCCAGGGTTTTTCAGATTTGTAAATTCTATTCAGGTCAGTGAGCACAGAACAGACTGTTATCTGCCACAATATTAAAGCCTTTCATTTTGTAACCCATGTACGTGATGTGACTCAACACTCAAGGGCTTGTGATGTTTAAGCAGATGTCTTGTCTCTCTCCACACATGCAGCATCCTGCAATTGTCCTTCATGGGAGGGCCTCAGTTTCCCAGGTTCAATGACTGCATCACTATTCTGCCCTCTTAGCCATTCAAAACTTAGCTACCGCCATCATCCCAACTCCCCACCAATCCCCAGTACCAATGGATACACAAATTGTTAGTGGAGGTGCCTTCCCGCTGGTGTCACCATCCAAAAGAAGGCACTGTACCTTCCTGCTTCTCCATGGTCAAGCTATTTCTCCCAAATGACTGGAGAGACGACCAGTCATCCTGATGAACATGTGGTCACTGGATCCAGATGGCTCTGGAGGAGAAAGAGAAGCTGGTGACCTTGCACAGCCCTCCATTACTCAAATCAAAGTCAACTGCAAGTCATGTCATCATCTCCCTGATTCCACAGTCCTGTTCCAGAACAAAGGACAAACACCACAATCTCCCAAATGCACCAAGGTCCAGAGAAAAGCCTATCCTCTGTTCCATATATGTAAATCAATTGCTCTAAGATTGCATTTGCCATCCCTGCAGCTTCTTTGAGGACAGCATCCTTCCCTGGCCACCCCTACCCTTTACACATTATCTGCTCTTATCAGAATGTAAGTTCCTTGAGGGCAAGGACTGTCATAGCTTTTTACATCTGTATTCCTGACACAGTTTCTGGAATACTATTAGCACTTAATAAATGCTTTTTTATTCAACTGTTCCTTTTTTTTTAGCATTGAACCCCAACACCTAACACAAGACTTTGTGCAACCAAGGTGCTTAATAGATGTTTGCTAATTGATTCATCTGAGAATCCAGGATCTCCCTCAAGAGGAACTCTTCTTGCCTTTTACACACACACACACACACACACACACACACACACACACACACACACACACTGCGCAATATCCAAAGGTTACAAATCTCCTCCTTTAGAATGTACTTTCTTTGAGGCAGGGAGAGTTTTTGCCTATCTTTGTACCCCTAACACCTAACACAATGTCTGGCACACAGTAGGGGCTTCATAAATGTTTGTTGACTGACTACAGGTCAGATTCCATGTAGGAGACAGTGCAAGGGTCATGTGGCTCCAGAGTGAGACCATACTATGTGTCTTATTCCCTGGATGACTGGCTAACGTCTTTGAAGTCCTGTAGCTGATAAGAGTATAATAAAGAGAATGTCGGACCTGGCATCAGGAGGATCAGAGTTCAAATCCAACTTCAGACACTTCCTTGCTATGTAACTCTGGGCAAGTCATTTAACCATCAGCTGACTTGCTTTTCTCATCTATAAAATTGGACTAAAAATGACACCTACCTCCCAGAGTTCATATGAAATAGGATCACATGAGAAAATGTTCACAAGTACTTTGCAAACATTAAAACATTGCATAAATGCTAACCATTAATATTATTATTATTATTATTATTATTATTATTATTTAAGGTTCGCATAGTGCTTTAAATACATGGTCTCGTTTAATGCTTACAACAACCCCGACTGTGAGTTAGGTACTATACATAGTAATCTCCATTTTGAAGATGAGGAAACTCAGTTTTAAATAAGTGGTTCTTAATCTGAGGTTTGTGAACTTGATTTAAAACAATTAGAAATTTTATTTCAACATAATTGGTTTTCTTTGCAATCCTCTTTATTTTATATTATGCATTTAAAAACAGAATTTTGAGAAAGGGTCTATAGGCTTCACCAGATTGTCCAAAGGGTCTATGACACAAAAAGGCTTTTTATTTTTATTTTTTTGCTTTTTGGGGGGGGGAGGCAGGGCTATTGGGGTTAAGTGACTTGCCCAAGGTCACACTGCTGGTAAGTGTTAAGTATCTGCATCAGGATTTGAACTCAGGTCCTCCTGACTCCAGGGCCAGTACTCTATTCACTGCACCACCTAGCTGCCCCAAAAAGCCTTTTTAAAGGGAATAAATGACTTGCCCAGGGTCACACAGATAGTTAGGGACAGGGGCAGGATTTTGACCCACGTAGCTCTTGACCACACATTTATTACCTTGTACTGTCTGTCTTCATTGATTTGCACAAGCCCAGTCTGGCCACCCCACTGCCCCTGCTTAAAGGCTCCCCAAAGAATTGATGGTCTCGCACTTGTCCCTCCACTTGTAGACGGCCTTGAACGACAGCAGCATTTGCTCTATGTCATTCTGAGCAGCTCTGAGAATCCCCAGGTAGCTGCACGTGTCCCACAAGGACCATGAAGGATTACTTCAGTAAAGAAGCAGGGAGCAGACACCATACTTGGAGCGTAATGAAGGGTTTCATGTGGAAGAATATATGGAGTTATTGCGATCAAATTGGGCTGTAGAAAGGAGGATGAGCGCGAGTTGCCTTGGTGATAAAAAGTGTAGTCATTTGGCTCGAGTGTGCCGTTACCCCCTCACACTGGGGATGCTAGGCAGTGAAGAAGAGAACTTTAAAACAATAGAGAGTGAATAGGGTGGGCTAAGTGGGTGACATAGCCTTGGAACTCTAATCTGAAGGGATGGAACAAGGGAGGCCTTGCACATGGAAGGAGTTTCTTGGGAAAAGAGAGAGCCTTGTCAAATACCAGCCAGGGAGGGGATGGAACGGGCCGTTTTAGTGAGTATCTGCTGCTACCAACAATGGAGTTGCTTGAGGAGAAAGAGTAATTCCATGGCTTCCTGAGAGGACTTGATAGAGGTTTTAGGAATTTTGGTCTTGACAGGAGAGGCAAAAATGCTGCTTCTGATACATAAGGCTGGTGTGACCTTGGTCAAGTCACTTAATGTGTACTACATTTAGTAGTACATTTGTACTACACTTCATAGGTTCATGTAACTTCCCCAAAAACTCTTTCTACAGCCTGTAGAATCTTAACATCTAGAGCCAGAAGGCACCAGAGGTCACAAAGCCTAATCCTCACATTTTTCAGATGCGCCACGTGCCCAAGGTCGTATAAGTGATAGATGGATAGAGCAGCTAGGTGGCCTCATGGCGCCCAGAGCTCCAGGTCTGGAGTCAGAAAGACTTAGATAGGTCTTAGCTATGTGATCCTTAACCCTGTTTGCCTCAGTTTCCTCATCCACAAAATTAATTTTAGAAGTAAATAGCAAACCAAACCAGTAGCTTTGCCAAGAAGATCCCAAAGAAGGTCATGACGAGTCAAACACAACTGAACAACAGAACAGCAATGGGGCAGCTAGGTGGCACAGTGAATAGAGTCAGGAGGACCTGAGTTCAAATCCAGCCTCAGACACTTAACACAAAACGAGCCCTGTGACCTTGGGCAAGTCACTTAACCCCAATTGCTCTCCAAAAAGCAAAAAACAAACAAACAAACAAAGACAACAGAACAACAAGTCTTTATATAGATAGTACTTTAAGGCCTGTATAACTGAACATGCTATTCATTTGATGCTTATAACAGTTCTATGAGGTAGATGTTATTACAATCACCATTTTACAGATGAGGACAGTGATGGTGAGAAAACTTTAAATGTCTTGCTCAGGGTCGCCCAGTTATTGTCCAAGGCAGGATCTGAACACAGTTTTCTAGACCCCAACACTATGTAAATGGCACCACCTACCTACCCCCATAAGGTCTCTCCCAGAGCCTAATAACTCAATCTCTTGTTCTTTCTACTGTATCACACAGGCTTTCTCTCTGCTTCCCTGAGCCTCGCTTGTGATGTTTAGTGTCAGGGGGCGGTTGTCCCTCTGGAGAATTGTGGAGTCTAAGTTCTCCTTCTGAGTACAAAAGGAATAGACGGAAGCCAGTGGCACCATCAACAGCCTTTGTTATGTGGAGGGAAAAGACTCATTGGACCTTAAAGCATCTCTAATTCTTTTAGACAAATCTGGTTCTTTGGGTGATTGATCAGCCCCAACCATCCCCCAGCTTCCCCCCACTTTCCCATACCAGCCCATGCAGACCCTGGCTCAGAGGATGCTGCAGACAGTGTGTGACTGAGGAGTTCTCTCCTACTCAGAAAAACATGGACATGGTTTCAGTTAATGAATTTTAAATCCTCAGGAATGTGGCCTGGAAAGGCCTTCAGCTGAGGCCAGGTCCTCGGGGGCGCTAGGGGCGCAGGCCAGACCAGGCAGAGGGGGAAACATGGCAGCGATTTGTGTACAGAGCTTTCTACCTTATCTGAGATCTGTCTCCTTGCGGACAGCTAAATATAGCCCTTCATTCCTTGACTGTTAGAAATCCGGCCACAAACTGTTGAGCGGTATTAATTCCTCAGCACAGCTGGCCCAGCTGTCCGCCAGCTGCTGCTGCTGATATTTTCTTTGGCCACTGGGTTCAGTCTGTTTCTGGCTGGGTCTGAGCATCAGGAGAACAGTGGGCCAGAAATGACCAATGCAGAGTGGGGAGTCATCTTATCGGGGAAATTGTAATTACTGCCGAGTGAAGGCACTGGCTGGGGCAGAAATCAGCCTTGTTCACATCCTTTCCCTTTCACCTCCCTCCAGAAATGGCGCAGCTACTGATTCAACAATCTCTGTCTTTTTTTAAATTAAATTTTACATTATTTTTAGGTTCGAATTTCCTCCCTCTCACCTCCCCTTCCACTCACACTACCCCACACTGTGTAAACCAAACAAACAAAATGCGTGAAAATGTATGGGGTCAAGCACTGGGTGCAGGCCAGACCAGGCAGAGGGGGACACGGGGGAAATCATGCAGATTTTCAGGGTGGCCGTGTGATTTTGCATGCATATGTGTGTATATACATACTCATGCATGTGTAGAAATACTCACATATGTATACATACATTTTTAGATTAATCATTTACAATCATGTCCAACTCTTTGCGACCCCTTTTGGGGTTTTCTTGGCAGAGATATTTGAATGGTTTGCCATTCCCTTCTCCAGCTCATTTTACAGATAAGGAAACTGAGGCAAACAAGGGTCAAATGGCTAGTGTCTGAGACTATATTTGATTCACTCTCAGTCCTGCACTCTATCCACTGAGCCACCCAGCTGCCCTATATTTGCTTATGTGTGTATATCTGCATACATACATTCATGCCCATACATAGTCTTATATATTATAAATGGTCATGTGTATACATATACATATGTGTGCTGTGTATTGTACTGTGTATATATGTTTGCTTTCAGACATTTGTGCGTGTGTATTGTATGCATGTGTTGAGTATGTGTTCATGCATTTTAAAATACATTGCATGTATACACATAAGTGATGTCGCAATGAAAATAATTTTGAGAGATGCAGTTTCTGGGTAATTTAATTATTCTCTTAATAAGACCATCACATTATTAATAAGAGGATGGTTATTTGACTGCCCCTTCTCTTAGGTCAAAGACCATCATGGCATTAGACTCAGGGCTTATATGTTCTTTTGGAAGAGGAGAGAAAATCAGCTCTGATTGGTTTACACAATGGGAGGTGAGGCTTCAAATGAGGGGTTGAGAAGGAGATCATGTCACACTTGGACTGAGAAACTCTCTTTACTCAGACCATGCCCAGTTTTGGGCTATCTATTCAAAGAATGCGTGCCCCACCCAAGCCTGAGCAAATCACAATAGCTTCTACCAGGGTGGAGTCTTGAATAAGAAAGTTGGTCCAATTTCATTATCAGCAAAATCCTTCAAGAAACTGAACTTTTAAAGTCAGGACTTTGGAAGAAAGGGAGAACACTGAGTCTCCCCAGATTATTGGTCATTAATACTCATTTCTCTCACTGTATAACATGTGTGTTGTTTCAGTCATGACCGACTCTTTGTGACCCCATTTGAGATTTTCTTGGCCAAGATATTAGAATGGTTTGCCATTCCTTCTCTAGCTCATTTTAGAGATGAGGATCTAAAGTAAACAGGGTTAAACGACTTGAATAGGGTCACACTGATGAGGTGATGTGGTGTAGGCTCTGGCACCCCTCCCCCCTTTTTGAGCTCCCCT
>JAQQSW010021169.1:0-10712 GCA_028646575.1 Pseudocheirus occidentalis | reverse complement strand
AAGTCCTTTTTCAGTTGATGTATAGCTTCTAGGCATTCTTCAATTGTCTTGGAAGCATTTGGTGTGGGAGTTCTGAGTTCTGGGCTGTCTTCTTCCCGTTCCATGCTTTGATCCTTTTTGTCTACCAAAAAGGATTCTAGAGTTTTATTGCTGTTCTTATTTTGCTTCCTTTTCCTCCTGTTGGCCAGTCAATTAATTGGTTGGTGTTTTTTTTTTTTAGCTCTGCGAAACTCTGCTTCCAGGAGGGAAAGCTCTGTTCCAACTCTGTTCCAACTTGTTGCAAGTCCCCCCAGCTTTGGGTTGCTGAAAGCACATCCCAGGACCACCACCCAAGACCACGATCTGGATCCAGGCCGCTCAATGCAAGAGCAGTTGGCCCTGATCAAGTGATTCAGCCCCCCTGTGGAGTATACAGGCCAGGGGCGCTGAAGCAGCCCAGTGGGGGCATCTACCAGTTAGAGCTGTTTCTGCCCTTCCCCCACTGCTTCCTTGCCCCGGGGTAGATTGGTCGAACTGCTTTTCCTCCCCCAAATTTAGCTTGAAAGCTTCACTTACTTTCACTGACCTTTAATCCTGGCTTATGCAGTTTGCTCCAGGTGCTTTAGATCTTTCTTGAGTAGACTCATGCTGTGGCTTTGGAGGCTCAGCTCCTCCAGGCACCCCCCCCCAAGCCTGGCCACGTGGGGGTTTCAGGCTGGGCCGTCTCAGCTCCCGGCCTGGGATGAGCCCCTCCAGCCAGCTGCCTTTCTCTAATCCCTGTTTTTCACACCTTTCTTTAATCCCTATTTTTCACACCTTGGTAGATGTGGAGGTGCTGGAGGCTGTAGATCTTCTCTCTTGTAGACTGGCTGCAGCTCGGCTTGGCTCCTTCCTATCACCCGGGCCTGGCTGCAGTTTTGTTTTCAAGCTGGGCCTGCCTCGGCTTGCGTCCTGCCTCAATGATCCCCTGCTGCTGAGCTGCCTTCCACGAGAGATTTGTTTTCTATATTTTTTGAGTTTGAGAGTCCTAGAATTTGTCCAGCATCATATTTCTATGGGTGTTTAGGGTGGCTGCGTGGGAGCTGTGGGACACTGCTGCTTCTACGCCACCATCTTGGCTCCGCCCCCTGCCATCACCTTCAGTTTCCTTTCAATTTTGTTGTTTTGCAGTGCTTTGTTTCATTGTTGTCATTTTCTTCTATAATATGGCTTGGTAATGCTTATTTAGACCTGGAGTAGACCCTTAAAGTTAAACTAATCCTGGTGTTCTTAACCTCTTTTGTGTTATGGACCCCTTTGAAAGCCTGATGAAACCTATCTAATCTAATCCTCTTATAAATAAGGAAAAATAGAGCTGGGATGTTAAGTGATTTGCCCAAGGTCACACAGGATTTAATTATCAGGACAGGATTCAGGTCCAAGTTCTCTAACCTCAAGAGTTTACCTGTTATAAGATATCTTTAAATCATCTATGCGCCAGAGCAAGGTTGAGGGTAGGCTGAGGATGCTTTTCATATTTTTTATGTTATGGAGCTCTCTGGCACTTTGGTGAAGTTATGGACCCCTTCTCAGAATAATGCTTTTAAATACATAAAATAAAATTCTTGGGTCCTTTACCTGATTCAAGTGTCTCATAACTGTAGGTCTAAACGTAAATTTTTAGAAGGGACAATTCTGTCCACAATGGATGGCCTCATTCTTAGTGGAAAAACTGAAGTTACCCCAAACTTGAAATCCCCTCAGCATCCCATCCTAGTACCTCTTTCACAAAGTTCAATCCTTCTACTTGTTTATGTCCTCAATCCCAAACCTCTCATTTTCAACCCCTCTTAATCCAGTCGTTCTTTCCTGGCTGCTTCCAAACTGGCTTAAAAAGTCTTCACTGCTCCTTAAATGTTCATGCTGTTTAACCCAGAGATTCCTCTGTACCACACAGATCAGGCTGCTCTTCCCCCAAGAAGGTCATTGATAAGAAGAAATGTGCAAATTTCCCAAAATATTTCTAGCAGCACTTTTGTGTAGTAACAAATTAGTTGTTGTTTGTTCTTTGTTCTTGAAGAGGACCAAGTGGACATCAGGAGGGTTAATGTCTTGACTGGCCAGTGAACAGGATTTAAGTGAGGCAGAACTATGCAAAATCATCAGCCTCACTCTCTCCTCCAGAGCCATCTGGGTCCAATGGCTAGATATGAATCAGCACAACTGGAGATGGCCCAGGATGCAGTGGGAGACCTTGGCCTTTTAAGGTTACTATCTTTCCCAGTAATCACTTTGAATGAGACCAACACTCATTCAGTAATTAGAACTGCTTAAGAAGTAAGTCAAGGGATGACCCCTTTAATTAAAAAAAAATCACACTGAGAGAAAACTTTCAGGATTGCTGTAATTACTATTTACATTTACTCTGAGCCATCAGGACCCCCAAAATAACCAGTAAGTGGTGCTTGGGCAGAGACCTATTGTTGATCAATCAGAGCCAGAGTAAACTGGGTTTAAGGCATGGTCTTTAAGAAAGAAATCTATCAAGTAAACCCCAAGATAACTAGGTAGTTTCAACCATCAAAATTTGCCTTCCCTTGGGCAGAACACCTTCAGGTAAGGGTATGATATTCCACTGGAGGGCTGGAGAGGAGAGGAAAGAGGAGCAGAGGAGCTGAATTGCCCAACTGTGGAAGGAACTGGCCAGCTGGGTCCCCCATTGGGGCAGCTCAAACTACTCACAGGTCACAGTTTGTCTTTCATTCTCAAAGAGGACCATGACATCATCTTGAAGAGGACCATGATGCTATGACTTGCGATTGAATTAGATTTAAGCAAGGGAAGGCTGTGCAAAGTCTCTAGCCTTACCTGGTTCTCCAGAGTCATCTAAGGTTAGGTAAGGATTGAGGCAAAAGAGAGCCTAGTTTGTCCACTCAAAAGAATCAATCTGGGATAGACATTGATGAACCATTTTGAAACAAGGTAGATGCCAATTGACTAAGGACTGGCTAAACAAATTGCAGTCCATGAATATCTTGGAATATTGCTAGAAGAAGGAATATAATGGATCACAGAGAAGCATGGAAAAAGTTTTTTTTTTAAGTTCATAGACATCAAGATTAAAAACCACATATGGGGTGGCTAGGTGGTGCAGTGAGTACAGCACTGGCCCTGGAATCAGGAGGACCTGAGTTAAAATCTGGCCTCAAGACACTTAACACTTACTAGCCATGTGATGTTGGGCAAGCCACTTAACCCCAATTACCCTGCCCTCCCCCCTCCAAAAAGCAATATAATTACAATAATAATAATTTTTTTAAAACCACATGTACTTGGACCTATGGTGGTAAGTCTGGTGGCTCAGTCAGGATGACCTGAGCTCAAATCCAGCCTGAGATATCTACTATTTGGGTAAGTCTTACCAGTAAGTCTTACTAGGGTAAGTCACTTAGTATCTCTTTGCCTCAGTTTCCTCAACTATAAATTGAGAATAATAATACTTATTCAAGAATTGTTGTAGAGATTGGATATTTTTAAAGTGCTTAAGGCACAGTGCCTAATAAATAGTAGGTACCTAATTAATATGTTTCCTTCCTTCCTTTCTAATGCGAGCTCAATCAATGGGACAGCTGAATCTGTCTATGAATATACAAGATCGCTAACTGAGGTTTCAGCCCCACACTGAACTGGAGTAGACTAGACTAGTTTCTCTCAGGCCCTGAGGGGATATGTGTTCATCCTGCTCACCACATTAGGAGTTAACTTGTATCCTGGCAGATACTTCTTATTCTCATGATCCTCATTGATGATATTTGACAGATTCCTTCCATCAACTATCTCTTCATATACCCAGAGCTTCACTTCCCTGTGAAAGGTTTTGGAATTCATGACGTTGCTGCCAATGATTTTTGCAATGGTGGTTCCCCTTCAAAAGAAGAGAGGAAAAGGGAAGGGAATGAGTCTCACAGAATTAAAGGCTTTCTGAGAGGTGACAAGAATGAGCTCACTCAATGGTTAATTTATTGTGGCTTAGCTGTCCAGTCAAGAATATAAGAAATCACCAAAGCCCCACCCCCAGAAGTACCTACCACACCAAGAATCAGGTAGCATAGTTATGTGGCACACATAGTCCTTAAGAACGTCTTCTGTCAGAATCAAAAAGCATTTTATCAAATGGAGGATGTTTTCACACAGCCGCTACTTTAAGTTCAGGCCCTCATCATTTCTTACCTAGGCTAGTGAAAGGGTCTAATAACTGATCTCCTTGCTTCAAGCCTAACTCCAGTCCTGCTGGGGGCAGGGCAGTTAGGTGGTACAAGTGGGTAGTATTGGGCCTGGAATCAGGAAGACCTGAGTTCAAATGAGACCTCAGACACTTTACTTTGTTGTGTGAACTTGGGCGAATCACTTAATCTCAATTTCCTCATCTTGTACAATGGGAGTGATAGCACCTACCTCCAAGTGTTGTTATAAAGATCAAATCATGGGGTGGCTAGGTGACCCAGTAAATAGAGCATGGGCCCTGGAGTCAGAAGGACCTGAGTTCAAATGTGGCCTCAGAAATCTGATATACCCTACTAGCAGTGTGACCTTGGATAAGTCACAACCCCAATTGCCTTGCCTTCCCCCTCCAAAAAAAAGAAAAGATAAAGTGAGATAATAATTGTAAAGCACTTAGAATAGTGTTTGGCACATAGTAAACATTATATATTGTTTTGTTGTTTTGGTTTTTGTCCAACTCTTTGTGACCCCCCATTTAGGGTCTTTCTTGGCAAAGACTGGGGGCGGTTTGTCATTTCCTTCTCCAAAATAATTATGTAAATGTTAGCTATTATTATCTTTATTTATTATCTGTCTTCTATACAGCTGCCCAAATGATTTTCCTTAAGTGTAGGTCTGACCATATCACTTCCCCCTATTCACAGTCTAATGTCTCCCTATTGCCTTTAGGATCAAATATTATTCCCCTTCCCAGCTACACATTTATGTCAAAATGGTCCCTTTCTGTTCCTCACACATGGCATTCCACCTACCAACTTGATGCCTCTGCGATGGCCATTCCTCATTCCAGGAATGCTGTCTCTCCTCATCTCTGTTTCAAAGAATCCTTCTCTTCATTCAAGAGATAGTAGCTCAAATAACCAACTTCTACACAAAGCTATTCATGATATCCCCACCCACACCCCCTTACTAGTGTCCTCCTTCCCTATCTTGTATGCAGCTACCTTGTGGTTAGTTTTTTTTTACTTATTTTGCATTTATATGCACATACATTATGCATATATGCGTGTATACTTATATGTGTGTAATGTATGCATGTGTATATACATATAGAACAGTTAAATGGTACAGTGGATAAAGTGCCTGGCAAGGAGTCAGGAAGACTCATTACCTTGAGTTCAAGACTGACCTCAGACACTGTGTCTCTGTGTGACCCTGGGGCAAGTTACTTCATCCTGTTTGCCTCATCTGTAAAATGAACTGGAGAAGGAAATGGGAAACCACTCCAGTATTTCTGCAAGAAAACCCCAAATGGGATCAGGAAGAGTCAGACACAACTGAAAAACTGAACAACAATATATACATATTTGTGTGTATGTGTGTGTGTGTAAATATATACATGAATATCACACATTGTTCCTCCCTTTAGAATGTTAGCTCCCTGGGAATAGGAATTATTTCATTTTTTTGTATTTGTATCCCTAGAACTTGATATAATGCCTGGAACATAACTGCCACTTAATAAATGTATATTTGAGGGCCGAAAGGACCTTAGAAGCCATTCTCAATTTCAATTCCTTATAATATCAGGTAGAATGGCATGAGGTGGGGTAGAGAGGAAGACTGTGTCAGGTACTAACCTCTCTGAGGATCTCTGGATTGGATGCTATGTAGAGTCAGAATGAACCTCAAAGAAAGGTTGTTGAGTTGAGAGAGGCAGTCTAGAATGAAGAAGGAAGAGACTGGAATATGCCTGGGTCTTCCTCTGAGCCCAGTGGAGTTAATTTTCCTGAAGAATTTTAGGCTACTGGATCTTCCCCCACCCTTTATCTGAATTCTGAAATCTGCACTCCCACAATCTATAGGAGATATAAGACTCTTGATATTACTTCCCTTTTAGATCCAAGATTTTATTTTTCAATTCTTTTCCAATTTTTAAAATTTATTTTAGCATTCTTTTTTTTTTAATTCTGAGTTCCAAATTCTTTCCCTCCTTCTAATCCCTCCCCCACCCATTTGGAAAGCAAACAATATATCAGTAATATATGTGAAATCAAGCAAAGCACATTTCCATATTAGCCATTTCATACAAAAAGCAAGAAAAATAAAGAAAATGAAAGTCTGTGCTCAAGAGTTCATCAGTTCTCTCTCTGGAGGTGGATAGTATTTTTCATCATGAGTCCTTCAGAACTGACTTGGATCATTGCATTGATTAGATATCAAAGATTTTAAGAGAGAGTGATCAGTTTTTATCAAGGTTGCCATTATTAAGCAGAATTGGGTCAAGAAAAGTAGTTGTCTATCTTCTAGTTGGCATTCTGTCTCCAGTATCCATGTCTTTGCCCTGGCAGTCTCCTCATGCACAGAATGCATCCCATCCTCACTCACTGGGCTGAAGTGATTTACTCAGGGCCACAAAAATAATCTTAGAGTATGTAGCGGAGCCAGGACTAGGTATAATTAATCCCAGACCAAAGCTTCTAGATTCCCCCTTGCTGATCTGTCTCTTAGAAATAAGCCCTATCCTCTTATCTAGAGAATTTTGTATAACAAACCCCTTTGACAGACTGCTGCAGTCTATATACCCTTTTTCTCAGAATTATGTTTTTAAGTACATAAAATAAAATTCTTGGGACTATAAAGGAAAGCAATTTTATTGAAATACAATGATCAAAATATTTTTTAGAAAAAGTCCCCAGACCACAGATTAAGAACCCCTAGAAGCTTAAACACCACAGATAAAAATGGGCACATAGAATATAGTGACTTCCATGGCCAGATGGGAGACAGGGTAGTTCCTTTGGGGCATCAGCCTTCAAACTTCTTACCTTCCACATTCACAGTGGGAAAACAGAAATGAGACAGGCTCTCCTTTTCTAGGGAGACCTTTTTTCCTTGGTATGTCTCTCTGCTTCAGTTTTTCCAATTAACATGGTTGTTGGGGTAGAAGGTAGGAGGTGGGATTGGAAAAAGAGGGAGGAATTCTCGACCCCAAAGAGTGATTCTCTCTCATGGGCCTGGCTGGAGCTCTTCTACCAAAGGGTATAGGCCATATATGACTGGCCCACTGCCGAACTGACCCAGCTCTTTTTATACTAGCTCAAGAGCTATGATTTGATCCTTTCAATTAATCATAAGTTGTATCCTGGTCATCTATATTTCATTCAATGGCCCAAAGTAATGGTTTCTTTCAAACTGATTTAAGTATTTGTTCACACACTGTGATGAGATTATAGGGAAATCCCTTAAGACATAGGTTAAGACTATGCCAATATAATAAAAATGACAGCATTAACAAAATTAATTTACAGTTTGAATGCTATATCCCTCAAACTATAAAAGAGATATTTCATAGAACTTGATACAATGGTAAAAAAATTCATTTGGAAAAACAAAAGATCTAGAATAAAAATGAAAAGAAGACAAAAGATTGAAATAGTAAATATTGAAAGGTTTGTGGAAGAGAGGCAAACTGGTGCTTTGTTGATCAAGCCACACAACTATTTTGGAAAGCAATTAGAAATTACACAAATAAAGTAACTCTGTCAACTCAGAAATTGTACTATCGGCATATAACCCCAAGGAGGCTACTGGTAACAAAGAAGATTCCGTACATGCAACGCAGTATTTACAATAATGTATTTCTAGGGGTAAAGAACCGGAAACAAATTAGATGCCATTGGATTAGGGAATAGATAAACAAATAATGGTACATGAATATAATGGGATATTTCTGTGCTATAAGAAATGAGGAATATAAAGAATAAGGAGAAGCATAGAAAAACTTATAATAACTGACAAAGAATGAAATAAATAAAACCAAGAAAACAATACAAACAACAACTACAACAAGGTAAATAAAGGAATAACAATCACAAAACAATAAGAAATATATGTTTCAAAGTTTCTAAGAACAAGAATGGCCCTAAAATGAGACCTGAGAAGGCACCTACCCCAACTCCTTTACAGAGGTAGGAGCTCCACAATAATGGAATATTTCATAAAGCTTCAGATTTTTAAAAATTTATTGGTAGGTTTTGATAATTTTTTTCTTTTCCTTAATTTTCCTCTTCAAAAAATATTCTTTATCATGTGCAGTAGCTATTTTACAAAGGAGAAAGAGAAATACAGGGGGAAATTTAGGTGATATAAAAAGAAAAAGATATCAGATGCTCTCTCAGGGTTTTCCTGACACCCTTTCTTGGTCCTCTCCTCTTGTCTCACTGCTCTGTCTCATTGTTCTCTTTGTGTCATGACCAATAACAACCTTGGCTATCCCCTGAAGCCCTTTCTTGGGCCCAATACTCTATACTACTTCACCTGGGAATCTCATATCAGGAAGGAAATTATCTTTAATTTAATAATTATCTAATATGTGCAAAGCACTATATTGAGCACTTTAAAAATCATGACAACAGCTACCATTTATATAGTATCTACTATGGGTCAGGCATTGCACTAAGTACGTTACAAATATTATTTTATTTGACCCTCTCAACAGCCCTGCGAGTTAGATACTAATATTATTATTCCTAATTTACAGTTGAAAAGACTAAGGCAGACAGAGGTTACATGATTTCCCCAAGGTCACACAACTAGTAAGTGTCTGAGGCTGGGTTTGAACTTATCTTTATGATCCACTGTTCCATGCACTCGTGAATTCAGTTATCATCCCTATGTAAATTATTTCCAGACCTTAATTCAGCCCTAATCTCTCTCCTGAGTCCCAGTCCCCCAACACCAACTGGTTTATGGATATCTAGAGTCAGATTTCCCATATACATTCCCATATGCATTCAATGTGTCCACAACAGAATCCATTATCTTTTCCCCTAACATCTCGTTTCTTCCTAATTTCTCTTTTTATTTTCAAGGACACCATTGTTCTCTCAATCGCCCAGGTTGACAACCTAGGAGTTATCTGTGGGTTGAGAGGCCTAGAAACCACTACTGCTGCCATTGATTCAGTCATACCCCACACCCCCAAGGACTACTGCTGGTTTTCTGGGGTGCAGCCTGTGCTACTTTTACCCTGGTGCAACAGACTTTTCCTGCCAACCTTCTAAGTTGTCTTGGGCTGAAAAATTGTTTCACCCTGTCCTTTTGTGGGTTCTCCCTCTCCAGAAATTGTTTTGAGGCTTTATTTAAAGTTGTTTGGAGGGGTTGGAGGAAAGTTCAGGGGAGTCCCTGACTTTTCTCTGCCATCTTGGCTGTGCTCAATGCAGACAGTTTTTGGATAAAGAAATCAAAGTTATATAGAATCATATGAAAAAATATTCTAAATAATTTGCATTGGTTGACTAGAGAATTCAAGTTAAAATAACTTTGAGACATCATCTCATACCTATAAGACTGGCTAAAATGATAGAAGGGAGAAATGACAAATGTTGGAGGGGCTATGAAAAAATTATGTCACACACTGTTGGTGGATCTATGAACTGTTCCAACCATTTTGAAGAGCAATCTAGAATTATACCCAAGAAGTATAAAACTGTGTTTACCCTTTGACTGAGCAATACCATTATTAGGTCTATTTCCCAAGGGCATCAGGGGAAAAAGAAAAGAACCAATAGGTTCTAAAATAGTTATAGTGACTCTCTTTCTGATGGCAAAGAGCTAGAAATTTAAAAAAAAAAATAAAAAAGAACTGGAAATTGAGGGCATGCCCATCAATTGGGAAATGCCCAAACAAGTTGTGATGTACGGTTGTGCCAGAATAACACTGTGCTATAAAAATAATGATGAGCAGGTTTGATTTAGGAAAAAAATGGAGGGAAGAGCTGAGGTAGTGGCGGGGCTGAGGGACAGGAGGATAGGAACACTGTTGAGGGAATATCTGCCTCTCCAAAGGGCAGCCGCTCCAAGGCCCTGCAGCTTTGTCATTCTAAACCTAACTGCCTTCATTGCTATTGAAGATAATTAAACAGCAAATTGTAGCATGTCAACAAATCCTCCTGGACTCTTAGACTAGATATCCGGTCCAAGAGTCAGCTACAAGACAATGGGCATAGAGAAGGAGAGAAAAGGAGCAGGTATAAGATTATGAATAACAATTTAGCTCATGACCACCCTCAGGAAGAAGTCATTCAGTACCAACCAAACTGTTCTCAGGAGGTTTTCAAAATAAGAACCGAGTAGCTATCCTGGCAGAACTAGTCAAAGAGAAAAGAAAATCACTTATGCAAAACCAATCTTCAACAAATCATCCTGAAGTCAACATTACCTTCTCCAGACTCCCCTTTAATAAGGATTTTGTGATCATGCTGAACAGCAGCACATTGCTGTGAAGCAGAAGGCTGCCGTACAGCATGCTCATGCACATTCTTCGGAATACTTCATAACTCCAGACTCTGTGTTTTGAAAATCTCATTCTTCCTGTTTTACCCTGACTTGACCCAGAATGAAGGAAATATTTGTATTGGGGAAAATAACTTTGTAAAAATGAACTGCCAAAGTTACTGTCATTCTGATTCACTCTGTGCTAAGAAATGACTCACATTTTTTGGTGAGATTTTGTACTGCATGCCTTGTTA
>JAQQSW010021168.1:0-10713 GCA_028646575.1 Pseudocheirus occidentalis | reverse complement strand
CTGCTGAGAAGAGCCCCGCCTGCTGGGCTGCCCGTAGCAACAGATGTGCTTTCTGTCTTCTGGAGAGTTTTGGAGCTTGAAAATCTGTTTAGCGTCCCATTTTATGAGTTTTTTAGCGTGTTTGTGTGGGAGCTGCGGTGCTTTGCTGCTTCTACGCCCCCTGACTTAGCTCTTCTAAGCAATACAATGATCCAAGGCAATTCCAAAAGACTCATGATGGAAAATCCTGTCCACATCCAGAGAAAGAACCATGGAGTCTGAATGCAGGTTGAAGCAGACTTTTCACTTTTTTTGTTTTTTGTGACTTTTCCCTTTTGTTCTGTTTCTTCTTTCACAACATAACAAATGTGGAACATTATTGAACATGTCTAACCTATATTTGATTGTCTGCCATGTTGGGGTGGGGGAATGAGAGAGGGAGGGAAAAAATTTTGAAACTCAAAATCTTATTAAAAAAATGAATGTTAAAAAGTCTTTACATGTAATTGTAAAAAATACAATGCTATTTATTTTTTTAAAAAGAGAGGGAGGAGAGATATGGGAAGATAGCTAGTAGGGATGGACAGCTGCCAATGTTTGTAGGCAGTAGGGAAGTAGCAGCATAGACAGGAAACAATTGAAGATTAGTGAGGCAGTAGGAATGATAGCCAGGGTGATTTTGGGGAGAAGATAGAATGGAATGAGATCATCTGTGCATGTAGACAGGTTTGCTTGGCAAGAAGAAGGATTATCACTTCAAGTGAGACAGGGGTGAAAGAAGGAGATAGTGGTGGAAGGCACCTGAATGATGTATGATGAGAAGGAGGAAGATGGGGAAAGGGACCTCTCAGTGAAATGCCTCATTGTTGTTCTTCAGCAAAATATGTGGCAAAGTTCATAGCTGAGAGGGTTGGGGGAGGTGAAGCCATGTTTGCTTCAGTTTCTTCTTCTATAAAATGAGCTGGAGAAGGAAATGGCAAACCACTCCAGGATCTTTGCCAAGAAAACCCCAAATGCCATAACAAAGAATCAGTCATGGCTGATACACGACTGAACTGGGAAATTAAACTCAAGTTTATCAGTCAATAATTGAGGACCTGTTTTATTTTCTTTTATTTACCTCTCTCCAGTCCTATCAAACATCTTCCATTCTCCATGATCTTTCCAACATTACTGATGGTGGCTCAACATTACTGATATGACTGTCAGTTCCTGAAATATCCTAGGACGGTGTTTGCCTGGATCAGGTAATTAAAATTAATTAAGGAGTAACTAGGTACTCTCTTACTATTTCCATACTTATCTTGGCTTCAACTCAATTTTAAGTATTTTTAAAATCATTCATTTTGGAAGAGAAAATCAAAGCAAAATAAGGCGAATTTTCTCTGTCTTTTCATTTGAGATTATCCTATCCATCTCAGAAAAAAAGGGCCCTATAACTACTTTGATCTTCCTCTTTCCCCTTTGCTGTCCTTTGTATTTATTGGTCTCATGATCCAGTTCTCATTAGACCATTGTAATATTCTTTTATATTCATCCTAAGTTTCCTCTTCTGTCTCCATTTCCTACATGTAACCGGGTCAGTGAGGTCTTTGTGACCCTGGCCAAGTCACTCAGCCCTGTTCACCTCAGTTCCTTATCTGTAAAATAAATTGGAAAAGGATATGGCAAACCACTCCAGTATCTTTACCAAGAAAACCCCAAATGTATTAGGAAGAGTCATTTGTACGATGGGTTGTTAGGCAACATGTTCCCAGGCCTGGCCCTTCATTGGCCAGTTTTCTGTTATGATTGGCCAGTTTTCTCTTATGATTGACCAGTCCATCATTTCATACATATTTCTTTTTAAAAATGAATTTGATTATCTCTACAGCCACATTGATCTCTTTAGATGACTCTCTCTCTTTTCCTTTTCATTGGAATTCTACTTGCATCTTCAGAATGTCATACTTGAGAGCTCATCTTCTTCTTGGGCTGATGTCCACTGTAGCATTTTAAGCTTACTGCCTCTGATCTACCCTATTTTTTCTGGGGGCCCTTTGAAAGTAGTTCTCCCTAAATCTAGGAGGTACAAGGCAAATGTAGACAAAAAAGAACTGCTAACAATTCATTAATTAGGTTCTTCACTATTTTTATTGCAAAGTAGAATAATTTGTTAGTTTAATTACTTAATATTTTAAATTAATTATTGATTAGCTTAATAATTTATTATCTCTGCTTTCCTCATTTGTCTTTTGAAAATTTATCTGAGAATACAGTCCTTTTGTTAGCTTTCTACAATTTATACATTACTGTGAAATAAAAGTACATTTACTCTTCCCAGCAGAAAATAATGACTAGGAAACTGCAGTTTAAGCAGACAAATTAGTACGTGTGTAAAGAGACCTTACATAATACCCTTAGTTTGAGCATATACAAATTGTCAGTTGACAGTAAAAACACAATTATGAAGATAAAAGTAACTAGTTTGTTAAAGGTGGGCATCCAGTAATTTTGGACTTTAACAAGCATGGAGAAAAATATTCATTTCTTTTGTTGCACTAAAAGGAACCATGTTCTTTTTTAAAAAATAAATTTTATTGATATCTTTTCTTTTAACATAGCCTAAATTTTCCCCTAGGTCTCTCCACTTTTTTTTTCCTCAGAGAGTCATTCCATATAACATTTTTTTTTTAAATAAAAAAGAAAAAGGGGAAGGGAAAAAATGAGCAAAACTGGTCAATCAAAAAAAAAATCTGAAAATCTGTATGATGTTCCATACCTATGAGTCCTCCACCTCTGCAAAGGAGATTTTTTTTGTCATTTTGCAACATTCACTTTTGATTGTTTTGTGGTTGATGATCTAGGAATTAAATTCTACCTCTTTGGGCATGTTAAAATGTATCTTGATTATCAAATATTAGATCTAGTACAATGCCCTTGGGGCACCTAGGTGGTACAGTGAATGGAACATGGGGCCTGGAGCCAGGAAGATCTAAGCTCAAATTTGACCTCCGACATTTCCTAGCTGTGTGACCCCTATTTACCTTAGTTCCTCATCTGAAAATGAGGACCCATTGCAGAAGGAAATGACAAACCATACCAGCATCTTTGCCAAGACAAACTCCATGGGATCATGTAGTCAGACAGGGCAGAACGGCAACAAGGACAATTGTTATGGGTATGTGAAGATCTTCCCTGCCCCTTGGCCCTTTGATAGGCCTAAGTGGCTCTGAGAACCTTCCCTGATTTGAAAATATACTCTGTCCGCTAATAGGCTGAATGTGGACCCTTGGAGCCTGTGGCGGGAGGCTTGTTTTTCAGGAATGCCCACACCTTATTACTTTGTGATTGGGCAGTTGGTCAGAGGATTGTGACATTCTCTGGTCCAGGAGAAGGCTATATATACCCTGATGTGAGGTTTTGCTTTGGGGCTCACTTTGGGAAGAATTGTGTGATTTGGCCAGATGAGACTCTGGGAAGGCGTGAACCCCCCTGGCTTTGAAAACTCAGATGTTGGTGCTTCCCTCTCTGGTAACTTGAATAGGTAATGGATGTGATGGTCAGACAGCTGGAAGCCCCGTCTGCTGATCTGTTTCTTTGTCTTCTTGTAACTTCTGTTTGTATTCTCTGAAGTTCAGGGTGCTGACTTTTCCCCCTGAACTAGGTAAATGATATATGTTCGATTGACTAAAGTGAGACTGTTTAGAAAAGCAGATCTAAGAACCTGTGCTGGTGGCCACCCTGGGTATGCTGGGCTGCTTGTTGATACAACAATAACATAACAGAGACAACAACGCCCTCGTTTAGCAGATGGAGAAACTTAAGGCAGAGAGAGGTGAAATGGCTTCTATGGGTCACACAGTGCTCTCATTTGTAAAGTGAGGGAATCAGCCTACATGCCTTTTATGTCCCTTTTACGTCCGTGATGGGTGATTGAAATGACAGATTTATGTGCCAGATTTTTTAAATTCCTAGGACAGTTATCTTGTCACTGTTTACTTTTGGAAGTACAAAGGAAAGTTACTTTTTCTGGTAGTATTTCCTCAAAAGTAACAAGCCTAAGATACCTAACAACATACATCCATCAAGATATCCTCTGATAACCTTAGTCTAATGCCCTGGAAGAACCATTTCTAGGTCAATCAGGCAACTGCTTATCTGTCATTTCACAATGTGGTAAGACACACCGTTAAAAATAAACCAATAAGCAATGACTCACGTTTGGCTCCCCTACATCTTTATGAGTTTTGAATTTTTTTCCCCTAGACGGGAAGGAATATACGTGCACTTATTTTATAGAATGACATCAGAGAGACAAAGGGACTAAATGATTTATGTGTGATAATTACCCAGTTTAGAATGAAGTCTGAGTAGACAGTCATATAGTGATCTTAGCAAAGTGACTCAAGAAGAGGGTTCTGCCCTCAGTGGTAATTGTTGACTATCCCCCGTACATATGACTCTCATGGCAAACAGCTGACCAGGCAAGAAATTGGGAACTATTGACCAATAATTTGGCAATTATTATCTGAAATTTGGCTTCAGATTCATTACAGAAAGCATTCTTGCGTACCTTCGAGATGAAGAATAGAACAAGTTACTTTTTTGGATAGCAGTGGTGGAGGCTTTAATAGTGATGAGATTCAGTCCATCTCAAATCCTTATGCATAAAGTTGTATTCATCTAACTAATCTCAAGGTTTAATAGCCCTCTTCCTTCTCCCAGACCCAACCAAATCAAGCCAGCAAGCATGTTTTAAGCATTTTACTAAATATGCCAGATATTCTAAGATCCAGGCATGCAAAGTAAAGCGAAAATAGTGCCTACTCTCAAGTTCACATTTGGATGGGGAAGGCAACATGCAAACAGCTGTGTAAAGTAAGATACATACAGGATAACTTGGAGGTGAGCTCAGAGGGAAGGCATCGCTATTAAGAAGTCCAGGAAAAGGGCCACTCTTTTGCACAAGGTGGGATTTTAGCTAAGACTTTGAAGGGAACTGAGAAGCCAAGAGGAATTGAGGAGGGAGAAAATTCCAGTTTAAGACTATGACAACCACATGAAAGAAGACTTGTAGGGGTTTTACCTCACACCCTGCAGACTGACAAAGAGGAAAAAAGATGGTAATAGTCATTATTGGGTGTGGGGGGGTTGAAAATAGACACACTGATGAGGTGCAGGCTCTGGGAACCCCCTTGAGCTCTCCTTGTGTCTTCCCACCGAAGCCATTTGCCTGAGGCCATGGGCCTTAAGTTGTGGCCCTGCCTGAGTCTTTAGCCCTCCTTTCTCCAGCAATTTCCCACCCTTGATCCTCATGTTCCACCCTTGAACTGGGCTGGCCCACCATTGTCTGTGGTCTGACCTCATTGACTCCTCCTGAAGACCCTCCCCAAACTCCTCCTCTAGACCACCCCTAGATTCCTCCCACAACCATCTTCCCTCCATGTGGTGTGAGAGCGCCATAGAATGATCTGGCATAGACTTACTCTGTCAGATGATTCTGGCTTGCCCAATGCAAACCTTACAGATACCTAGGCTTCTTAAGAGTCTACCCACATGGTGAACTTTTAATAAACTTTACTTTTCTTTGGCTGAGAAAAGACTTGAGTTGAATTCATTGGGCAGTACCTGGCATGTTGGTATTTTGGGGTTTCAGGCCACCCTAACCCTAACCACATCAACACTAGTGCCTTGTTGTTAGAGCAGTGCATCAGTATAATCATTTCAAAAAGCCATTTAGAATTATACAAAATCATACAAATAAAATGTCTATTCCCTTTAGAAGACTTAAGGCCTAAGGAGGCCATTGTTAAAAAGAAAGTCCCCAGATACACCAAAATATTCATAATAGGATTTTTTAAGGTATCAAAGAATTGTTGTTACCCATCCTTCATCCCTGAAGAGGACCGATGACATCCCAAGGGTGATTTTTATGTGAATTGGATATGAGTGGGGCAGAGCTAATGGAAATCATCAGTCTTGCTTTCTCCTCCAGAGTAATCAAAGTCCAGCGGCAAGACAATGGTCAAGATGACTGGCAATGACCTAGGATGCAGTGGGTGACCTCGGTCTTTCTAAGTTAAGATCTTTCCCAGGAGTAGAGCCAAGATGGAGGAGTAAAAGCAGGAACTTTCTTGAATTCTCCCCCCAAACCCCTCCAAACACCTGTAAAAAAGACTCTAAACAAATTTTAGGGCTGCATAACCCACAAAATCACAGAGTGAAACACATCTCCAGAACAAGAGAGCCTGGAAGGTGGACAGGAAGGGCATATTGCACTGGACTGGGAGCGCAGTCTGGCGTGGGCCCCGCTGGTTCAGATGGGCTGGAGAAGGCCTCAGGGGACTGAATCTCTGTAGCTGTGGTGTTTTTCAGACGTCTTAACCCACAAACTCTGAGGACAGTGTGGAAGGTCAGTGGGGGACCTCTGTGGGACCTGGGGTGGCGGTGGTGGTGGGAGCAGCAGCAGCTGCTTCTGGAGCTCTGGTCCCACAGATGGTGGGGGCTCAGATGGCTGATACAAACCCCCAGAAGCCTGGGACAGTACACCGACTCCCACCCCCACCCCTGCTGGAAGCAGAGTCCTACCTTGACAAAGAGTTAGAAAGTCAAGTATTTGACTGGAAAGATACGCAAACAGCATTAAAAAAACCCCTCAGACTACAGAATCTTACTTTGGTGGCAAAGAAGATCAAAGCATACAATCAGAAGACAACACAGTCAAAGCTCCTACATCCAAAGCCTCCAAGAAAAATGTGAATTGGTTGCAGGCCATGGAGGAGTACAAGGATTCTGAAAATCAAGTAAGATCTGTCTGAGGCTACAACTCGGCTAAAGAGTTGAGACAAACGGTGGCTCAATTTGCCATCACAAAGCTGTCAGTCTGGGAGGGGAAGAGCCTGGAATTTCTGAGCACAACAGAAAAACAGTTGCTATTTAGTCATTCTAAGCCATCAAAATCTAAACAATGGCACACTTCACTTTATCAGGTGGGATTGGTCTTTGGGAGGAGGAGGGGGAAGGACACTGGAGCAAACTATGGTGATGTAAAAAAAAAGATGAATAAAAACTTAGGCAAAAATGAATGAAACTGTAACAGAGTAATGCCAAGTTTTAAAAAGTGTATTTTATTGATATCTTTTTTCATTTGTGTGACAGGTTTTTCAGCCTCTCCACCCTTCACTCCAAACTGTGCCATCCCTCGTGACAAAGCAAAACAAGTAAGTGGAAGGTTGAGAAAGGGACGGGATCTGACAACGTATATGACATTACGTCTTAGCACCTCCGGAGGGGGCAGCTGGGGGGTCGTTAACTGTGGTCCAGGACTTTTATTATTTTCTAATACTTAGAATTCAGCTTCCTTTTTCATTTACATTGTTTCAGTTATTGTCTTTTGGTTCTACTCATACACATCTTATATTTCTCAAAATTCCTCACACTTCTCATTTCTTACTACACGGTAACATTGTAATATATTCATATACCCATGCAACTGGGAAATAAGATATGCTGGCACTGGGGTAGGGAGACCCTCCCTGCCCTACCAGAAAGTTAGAGGGGAGATGAAGGATGACACAGGAGAGAGCAGATTGGGGGAGGGGCTTTACAGTGGGATCGCTGTTTTGGGGTGGGGGGTAGGGGAAAGATGGGGAGAAAATTTGCAACTCAAAATCTCATGGAAATGAATGATGTAAACAAGAAAATAAATAAAATAGTTCATATATATATTCATACACTATAATTTTTTTAACAAGTATCCTCTTTGTTTTCAGATATATAGTTTCAAAACTTGAGTATAGGTTTTTAGCATCTGCTTTGGAAAATATATTCCAACACTTTTCATAAGTAAAAAGACAAAATAGAAAGAAAATGTGTCAAAGAACGGGATGAAAGGGGAGAGGCAGAGGACCAGCCACATAAATCACAGAGAAGCTATTTCATTTACCAGTTGCTATTCCTATTGCATTCTTAATAAACTGAAGAAAGAGATGACACATATTTGTATAACTCTAATCTAGATAATGCCATGTTGTACATGGCAATATTTTATATTCAGTAAATACATATATAATGATATTGATGTAGTTTGAGAAGTTCAGAGACCCTCTTTCCCCCCGCAAAGAACATAGTACTGGACAGGGTCATCTGGAATGAATTCATGGACTCAGGCATTCTTCAAGTCAAGGTGGCAATAGGGCAGGCAGAGCTCCTTAAGGAACTTGCAACTTAACAGCAATGATACTAAAGCTTATATAGGAAAAATAGTAGATTATCCTGCAGATATGCTAATTAGGTGATAATTTACAACTTTGGTCACAGGCATCATTCAGTACAAGAAACCAGGGGAAGGGGTTTCTGGGAGGGGGTGTTATTTTTGGTCAGTTTTGTCTGTAGCAAGATAGCTTTGAGAGTTGATGTCTATAGCTTGATCTCTGGATTGAATATGGTAACTTTGGGAATCAATACATGATGATTCTGTGGTTATAAGTTGTAGCGCTGCTTAACTCAGTAGCCTAAGAGTCAGCCTTAGGCTGTATTCTCAGGAGAGACTGAAGAGACCAGAGATGAGAGAGAAGCATTCAGCAGCTGTCCTTTATTGTACTGTAGCGTCCTCCTTAAATACCCTAGAGGTAGCATAATTCTCTTGTGTACTGGAGGAATGACCAATGGAGGACAGGCTGAGCCAGCTGTCTTAACTGCTGCTCATCAGGCAAGTGGTCTCATGAAAGACTTCCCCATGAGTTTAGCAACTGGTCGGTGACCCTCAGCACCACAGGTGCTTTTAGACTCACACTGATCCCTACAATAAATTAGTCCTGTATTTACAAGAGAATTTCTTCAGATTTTTGGGGAAAGGTAGTTTGTTTTACTGGGGCCCACTCATGAGTTCTTGCTAGGCATAGTATCCATGGGCTGGGGAGAAGATGGTCAGGGAGAGCATTTTGTTTTGTTTTGTTTTTGGAGGGCAGTTGGGGTTAAGCGACTTGCCCAAGGTCACACGGCTAGTTTTTTGTGTTAAGTGTCTGAGGTCGGATTTGAACTCGGGTACTCCTGGCTCCAGGGCCGGTGCTCTATGCACTGCGCCACCTAGCCGCCCCCAGGGAGAGCATTTTGAAGCTAGGGAGAAATGTGATCTTGGAATTGGGATCCAAGCACAAGCACCCAAGCACCCCATCAGTACTTTGTACTTATATAAGTAAATCAGATTTCATGCACAGAACTAGATTTAAAAAACAAACACAGCAGCTGACCAATCCAGTGAGCAGAAATTAATTTACTAGTAACTCATTCAACGAACATACTGTACCTACTATATACAATAGGGATTGTGTAGTTTTTCCCACATGTAATATCAAACTGATCTTTTTTGAGAGGTCCTGACTTTTATTGAGCTTGTGTGATATTCTGGTACTTGATGCAATTTATATAAGGTCTTCAACCAACAGGAGTTTGTGGTTGACCTCACTATCCATTGTAGGGGTTCTCAATCTGGCAACTATGGGCCCCTTTCAAGAGGTCTATGAATCTGGATGGAAAAAAATAGCATCTTTATTTTTACTAACCAATCTCCCCCACTTCTCGGCCCCAAGCAATGTGTGGGATATCTTTCTACATAGCTCTTAATAATGTATGGGTAGGAAGCTGGGGGCAGAGCCAAGATGGTGGCGTAGAAGCAGCGAAGTTCTACACAGCTCCCACACAGCCACCCTAAATACCCATAAAATACAACTCTAAACAAATTCTAAGGCTCTCAAACTCACAAAAACCCAGAAAACACATCTCTCGCTGAAGGCAGCTTGGCAGGAGGGGCTCATCGCGGCAGGCTGGTTGCCGAGGCCAGCCCAACCTGAAACCGAAACCATGGCCAGGCTCCAGGGTGGTTGGGAGGAGCCGAGCCTACTAATCCACAGCATGAGTCTACCCTGGGGAGCAGATCTACAGCACCTGGGGCGATCTTCACATCTACCAAGCCAGGATGACAGAAGGTCAATGAAAGTGAAACTTTCAAGCTAAATTTGGGAGAGGAAAAGCAATTCGGCCAATCTTCCCCCAGGGCAAGGAAG
Source organism: Pseudocheirus occidentalis (assembly GCA_028646575.1). Lineage (NCBI taxonomy): Eukaryota > Metazoa > Chordata > Mammalia > Diprotodontia > Pseudocheiridae > Pseudocheirus > Pseudocheirus occidentalis. The sequence continues at coordinate 688 of JAQQSW010021168.1, read as the reverse complement.
CAGTGGGGGAAAGGCAGGAACTGCTGTAACCGGCGGCTGCCCTCACTGGGCTGCTTCAGAGCCCTTGGCTTGCAGACCCCGCAGGGGGACTGAGTCGATTGATCAGGGCCAAGGACTCTTGCGTTGAGCGGCCTGGATCTGTATTGTGGTCATGGGTGGTGGTCCTGGGGTGCACTTTGAGCAAGCCAAAGCTGGTGGGCGCTGCAGCACCCCCCAATAGCTATGGCAGCTGTGAAAACCCCAGTGATTTGGGACAGAGTTTTCCCCCCTGGAAGCAGAGTTCCACAAAGCTAAAAAAAAACCCAACCAATTAATTGACTGGCCAACATGAGGAAAAGGAAGCAAAATAAAAACAGCAATAAAACTCTAGAATCCTTTTTTTGTAGACAAAAAGGATCAAAGCATGGAACGGGAGGAAGACAATACAGTCAGAACACCCACACCAAATGCTTCCAAGACACTTGAAGAATTCCTAGAAGCTAGAGATCAACTGAAAAAGGACTTTGAAAAACAGATAAGAGAAGTGGAGGAAAAATTGGGAAGAGAAATGAGAATGATGCAAGAAAGTCATGAAAAGAGAGTCAACAACCTGACTGAAGAAAACAACACTTTAAAAAATAGATTAACTCAAATGTCAAAAGAGTCCCAGAAAGCCAATGAGGAGAAGAATGCCTTAAAAAGTCGAATT
>JAQQSW010021167.1:0-10713 GCA_028646575.1 Pseudocheirus occidentalis | reverse complement strand
GGGAACAGATTGTGGGAGGGGTCTTACAGTGTGATCAATGTTCTGGGCTGGGGGGTAGGGACAAAAAGGGGAGAAAATTTGTAACTCAAAACCTGTGGAAATGAATGATGTAACCAAGAAAATAAATTAAAATTTAAAAAAAAGAGTACTCAGAGAGAAATGGGTACTCTCTTTGCTATAGTTAAAAGCAGTTTGAATAAGACACACTCTTGTATAACACTGTTAATCCATTAAATGCCCCTTCACCTTGTCAGTTTGTAAAAATCTTAAAGGGGTTCACTGCTTTAAAAAAAAAGTATTATTAAATCACATTCAATTAATTTCTTTCATCTTAGTCCTTCAAAAAAATCACATAAAACTGTCTTTCATCTATACCTAGTTCTAACACTCTGCAAAATTTCAGTTCAATCTTCTTTCGAGACAAACCAGAACAAATAATCCAGATACTGTATTGCAGAAAAGAGATCAATTTGAATACTGTGAGTTTAGCATGCAGAAAGTTATGTTGATTTGGTTACCCACTGTTCATAGCCTCTCTTATCAGTGTTAGCAAAGGTTGTGATGGGGAAGGAGATAACATATCTGCAGTTTTTGTGTCATCTGCTCCTTGTCAAGTATTTCTACATGCAAATTGTCATGTTTTTGCTACCTTGGGGAGGAACAGAGATTCAAGGGCCTCACATCTTTTGCTGAGGTGGACCTATCTGGATCATCTTAAAGTTACTAATAAAGCTGTCTCCACCTTGAAGCCATTGCTGATTTCCAGTGATCTGTCCATTAAAGTGTTGCTACCTTGATGTACTTATAATGAAATCCTTTAAATCTTCTTTGTCCTGAGTTTGGGCTCTTTAATTGGGGTAGAAGTTCAAATGAAGAATTTTCATTTCAATAAGGGAAAACATCTTCTCCCCTTCAACATTTAAAAGTAATTTTACAGGTCAAAAAGGTTGCATAAATAAAAATATACTCTCATGTTTTCCATTCTTATTCTATCTTAAAGGAATACCTCCACTTTCTTAAAGCTGTGGTCCTGCCTAGATATTCAGTGAGATCAACTAGATATCTCTTGACTCAATAAGATGATCTAATGAAATTAACTACTGAGAAAAAACAGATTAAGGTGAGAGAAATACCTTTCCCAGAAATTACTGTTCTGGAGGATCTTAAGATCCCTGGTTTAAGGAATTCCCCAAGAGCATGTATAGGTCTTTGGAACCATGTTAGTAAACGGAGATCCTTAAGGAAATCATATATTCTTGAGGGAAGGTGTAACACCATTTTAAAAAAGGATTAAAGGACAAAAGGATTTGGTGAGTAATTAGAAAAATATAGTCAAACAATTATAGGTTTAAAATTCCTTTTGCCATATATCAAGGCTTCAGGAATTCCATTTGATCTCCACCTTTGGTCGTGTAGTTATTCCCTGCACTTTCTACTATTTCTTCCAGTATTTCAGAGAATGTTGCTATTAGATCACTAAAAACAGACCAGATGGGGTAGAAAGCAAAAGAGTATAAGGTTCACCACAAGGACTGAACTTGAAAAAATCTCTCTCTACCTTGCTCTCTATGCCTTTGTTTTTCTTCTTCTTCTTCTTCTCCTCCTCCTCCTCCTTCTTCTTCTCCTTCTTCTTCTTCTTCTTCTTCTTCTTCTCCTCCTTCTTCTTCTCCTTCTTCTTCTCCTCCTTCTTCTCCTTCTTCTTCTTCTTCTTCTTCCTTCTTCTTCTTCTTGTCTCACATTGGAAATTGTTTATTTACTAAGGTAAAATAATAAGACTAGAAACTCAAACATCTCTTGCACTATAGTTTGAATCTACCATCATACTGATTTGACGAAGGTTGTTATGAATAAAATGTCGGCTCTGCTGTATTCTACATTAAGTTGGGTTAGAATGATCAACCTGGCCTAGTGGTAACTGCTAGTTGTAAGACTAGAAGCCTAGTTTTGGAAAAATTTGGAGTGGGCCAGCCACAAGGTCATGGATTTTCAGCCACATCAACTCTTTAATAACTACGTTCTTCAGGTTACAAACTCCATTTATGGAGTAAATAACCACATACAAAATTCACAGATTCTTGGAATAGAATCACCACTTGAAATAGAATCTCCCACTTTTCTTGGACTAAAAGGTAGCACCCATTTAAAATGTGATAAATTAAGCAGGCTGAGGTAAGTCAGTGTGGAATTAAATTTTTATTTACAGGACACTGCAAGACAGGAAATTCCACATAGAAATAAGGACCCTATTGAGGATAGAGGTTTCATACAGTATGTACACAGTTCAAACTGTTCAAGTATGCATTAGTGCTACATTAAAAGTCACATTTAAAAAAAGATCTTAAAGTGGAGAGACAGTAAGAAAATTATACCAAGAACAAGGCATACAAGACTTGAAGGTTTGACTGTAAAATCTAAAAGTGAAAGGTCCCAGGCGTGCCATCTTGAATCTGTAAGGTATAGCCATCAGAGGTAGATTCTTGAACAACATTTTGATCTTCTTCCTCTGCAGAGAAATACTTTTCAATTAAGCTTGAGGAAGCCTTATAGACTGTTTTGTTTTCGTGGGACTGAAGTGCTTCAATTCTGTCTAGTCCTCCACATTCTTCAATTAGGATACACAGTTTTTCAGTTTCATTTAGTTTTTCATCAGCCAGAAAAATATTTGAAATTGCATCCAAAATAACCAGTACAATTTTGCTGTCTTTTGCAGACAAGAGGTTGATTAAAGGTTCCAGAATTCCATTTTGGACAAGATACACAATCTGCTCAATCGTTCCAGCACTTGTATAGTTTGTGACAGCCCATACAGCTTCTTTCTGTGACTTAAAGTCTCCCTTTGACAGAATTCCAACCAAGTATGGAACTAGCACATGATTTACAACTTGCTGTGTTTGGTCCTGATGGCCAGCTGTGATGTTTGACATGGTCCACACAGCCTCCTTCTGGATATCGATTTTGGGGTGAGTAAGCAGGCTAGGAAAGACAGCAAGTGCTCCTGAATCTATTACAATCTGAGTTTGTTCATCTGTCCCAGTGACAATGTTTCCTATAGCCCATAAGGAAGGAGTCACTATGGGCAATTCACCAGATCCTAGAAGTTTCACTAGCTGTGGGACAACTTCACTTTTCACAACCACTTCAATTCTGTCATTTGAGCCATCTGTAAGTTAGGAAATGGCCCAACAGGTATCTGCCAAAACTTCTGGATCATCATGATGCAAGAGATGAGCTAAGGTAGGAAGAATTTGCTCAATAGCTTCTATTGGGGGGGTAGGATTCTTGTTACAACAAAGATTTGAAAGTGTCCAGGTAAGATTTCTTAAGTAACCACATGCTAATGATGATACATCAGGAATGGCAAGCAAAGCTAAAAGAGAGTCAATTGCATCATACTTGCTAATCAAGTCTCTATAGGCTGAACGTGCAATGTTTCCCAGAGCCCAGACTGCCTGTTCACTGATGTGAGCCTGGGGAGAGGCCAACAGGGCAATGAAGGCAGGTATAGCCCCTCCATCTACCACAGCCTTGGTTTGGTCTGATGTTCCAGAAGCAATGTTACTAAGTGCCCAAGCAGATTCAAACTGAATAGTATTACAGTCTGTCCTGCCCAAGAAGCCTACAAACTTTGGAATCATACCAGTCTCAATTATTTGGTCTATGGGAGGCTGTTTTTCCCTAGAAAGGAGTTTCCTAGCAGCTTGGGTAGCCTGAAGTTGAACTTCCAGATTATTACTATTTATACCTTTGACAATATCTTCAACAGACCAAAGTGCAGAGCCCTGGTTATTTTGGTTTTCTTGCAGTGGAGAAGTAGCATCATCAGGAAAAGTACGGGCATTTCTTCTTTTCAGCATCTGGTCACCTTTTTTAGCTTTCCTCAGTTCTACATTCACTTCAATACGCTGGTGCCTCATTTCTGTGATGTCTTTCCCTTTGTTCTTAAACCTATTAAGTCAGGCAGCTGGTGAATTAGCATTTTCATTGGTGGACATGGTTGTGTTTAACACTGGGAGAAATGCAAGGAGGGAAGTTGCAGGAGGTCGCTGGGCCCCGTAGGAGAAGCGGGAGGAAGTTGCAGCTGTGTTAGACTTCCAGCAGCTACTAAAGCTCAGCCCCGAAAGCCGTGTCTGCCCTTCTTCTTTCTTCTTCTTCTTCTTCATCTTCTTGTTCTTGTTCCTCTTTGGAATTAGTCACTGTGCTAATATACTTTCTCATTATCCCTTTCTTTCCTTATAAATGGATACATCAAACAAATATAAAAGGATTACTAAGATGGTATGAGATGATTTTAGTCTTCGGCAGAGGTATTTCAAACTCTATCTTATTAAACTCTACCTTGAAAACAAGCATGGCCATGACCAACAGGCCTGAGACTATTGTTAGCTTACAGTTAATGAGCTTCAAACACTGAAACAGGGATCATTTATTGAGAGTTAGAAAAGTCCTTGTTGTCAAATTCAAATAAGAAAACTGAAAATAGAGAGGTTAAATGATTGCTTAGAGTCATTCAGTAAGTAAGCATTTGAAATAAATAAAAATAAGTAAGGATTTGAAATAAATCCAAGTCCAACAATCTATCTGCTATGCCAGTCTTGAAGCTACAAGACATGAAATACAATGTAGGAAGTCTCTAGCAAAGGTGGTTATGTGATGTTCCAGCTGACCCCAATTTCCCTTAATAACACTTAGTCAAAGAGGAAAAAGGATGCCAGATGCAGTAAAGATTCAATAAAATCACAGAGATGCCACTGTGCTCTTCCACCTAGACTAGGGCTGCATGAGAAAATAGCTAGAAATCTGTAAACATTTTTATCAGAATTTACACCAGGGCCACCTAAGCAATGTTATCTCTGGTAAACAGAGCATAAAGTCAGCAGAGTCTCTCATGTAGTCTGCTGGAGAAACTTCTCAATGACTGCTCAAGGATAATGACATGGAAGAGAAATACCTGGACAAAGCACACCACTGGACCCTCTGGGAAGCTTGAAGAAAGTATGATCTTTGATAACTTATCAGTGCCAAAGAAGGAAATGAAGTTAACTCTTGGTAGGTGAATGCCAAGAAGATGTAGATGGGATGGAAGCTAGCCCCTGCTTTAGAATACTTTATTTTTCACTTTAAGTTTATTTATTTTTGGTTTACAACATTCAGTTCCACAAGTTTTTGAGTTTCAATTTTTCTCTCCCTCCCTCTTTTCTGTACTCCCCCTACCCCCTAAGATGGCAAGTAATCCTATATAGGTTCTACATATACCTTCACATTAAACATATTTTCACAATAGTCAAGTTGTAAAGAAGAATTATAACCAATGGAATGAACCACGAGAAAAAAGAAACGAAGAGAAACAAAAGAGAGAGAGAGCAAATAGCTTGCTTCTATCTGCATTCAGACTCCATAATTCTTTCTCTGAATGTGCATAGCTTTTTCCATTATGAGTCCTTTGAAGTTGTCTTATAACCTTGCATTGTTGAGAAGAGCCAAGTCTATCAAAGTTAGTTATCACAGATACAATGTGTCTGTAATCATGTACAATGTTCTCCTGGTTCTGTTCCCCTCAGCATAAATTCATATATCCTGAGTTCATATAATCCAGGTTATTATGAAATCCATCTGCTCCTCATTTTTTTTCCTTTTTTAAACAAATTTTATTTTATTAAATTTGTTTATTTGTTTTTAGTTTACAACATTCAGTTCCACAATCCCTTGAGTTCCAAATATTCTTCCTGTCCCTCTTCTCCCTCCTCTACACCCCCCTCCCCCTCCATGGTGGCATGCAATCTGATATATGCTCTACAAATACCTTTGCATTAAGCATTAGTCAGGTTGTAAAAAATAACTATACCCAATGAAGTGAACAAGAAAGAAGGAATGAAACAATACTAAACACAAAAGAGAGATCAAGTAGTTTGCTTCAATCTGTATTCAAACTCCCCAGATCTTTTCTCTGGTTGTGGATATTTAGAACACTTTTAGACAGCAGCAGAAGCTATGTATTGTGTTAGTGTGTGGTCTGATCTCGGTGCCAGATAACAACTCATTGTCTCAGGACAGGGATTTGAAAGAGAGGAAGGGGAGCAGGATCCAGCTTCCCTATCCAAAACTGTGCAGCAAAGCAGTAGCAACATTACGATTCTAGTGGACTATTGTTTCAAGAAATGCAAATCAATATAACTTTGAGGCACCACCATACACTCATCAGATTGGCTAATATGACAAAAATGGGAAATGATAAATGTTGGAGGGGTTGTAGAAAACTGGCACTCTAATGTATTGTTAGTGAAGTTCTGAACTAGTCCAACACTTCTGGAGGGCATTTCGGAACTATGCCCAAAGGGTTATAAAAGTGTGCATATCCTTTGATCCAGCAATACAAAAACTAGGTTTGTATCCCAAAAAGTTAAACTAAAAGGGGTCCAAGAAGGATCCATTTGCACAAAAATATTCGTATATCATATTCTTTTTGTGGCTGAGAAATCAGAAACTGAGGAGATGCCCATCAGTTGAGGAATGGCTTAACAAATTGTGGTATATGGTTGTAATGGAATGATGAGCAGGATGATTTCAGAAAAACTTGGAAAGATTTACATGAACTGATACAGAGTGAAGTGAGCAGAATCAGTAGAACATTGTACAGAGTACCAGCAATACCGTATGATCAAAAACTGAATGACTTAGCTCTTCTCTACAATACAATGAACCAAGAAAATCTCAAAGGACACATGATGATAAATATTACCCACATCTAGAGAAAGAACTGATATCCTCTGAATACAGAACAAAGCATACTATTTTTCCCTTCCTTCCTTCCTTCTTTCCTTCCTTCCTTCCTTTCTTTCTTCCATTTTTCCACAAAATGACTAATAAGGAAATCTTTTATATGATTGCATTTTTATAACCTAGATCAGATTGCTTACCATTTCAGGGAGGGGGAAAGGAAATGAGGGAGGGAGGGATAGAATTTGAAACTCAAAACTTAAAAAAAAACCTAAAACAAATGTTAAAATTGATTTACATGTAATCGGGGGGAAAAATCTATTTTAAAAAAAGATTACAGGATAGATTGGACCAGAACCCAGCATACTATTTAAGATTATAGAAAGGAACAGAGCTGGTCCTGGAATAGGGTTACAATCCAGGAACTGAGGATAGAGAAATGAGTAAAAGGAAGAAAACTCAAAATCCAATCCAAGTTATAATGAAGTACCTTGTATCTTCCAACTTGCAGTAGGCCTTCAGGTTTTCCATTAAAAATACTTAGTTTTTATAATATGAAAATTATGCACAGAATGACATTTTAACCTTTACTTTTCATAGTATTTCATTCTTACACCATTTTAAAAGACAGCTATTAACATTTTAAAAAGTCTTTCAGAAACCAAATGTTCTAACATCCAGAATTCCAATTATGCTGTGTAAAAGGGTTATCAACTATTCTATAAGAATACTTTGAAGTGCCTGGTATTAAAGCAAGAGCTAAAATGTCAGTTGCACATAGACAATAAATTAAGGTTTATAAAACTTTGTAAGATTTATTTAATATTACAATTTTGACCTTTAGAATGTCATCCCCATAGCTTGCTTACATTTTCTCTCTTCTCTTCTTTTCATTATCTTTGTAATCTTACTTTAACATTAAATAAAGCCTGTGCTGCAAGTTACTCAAAGTTGTATAAACTATTCTTGCAGTATAGTAGATTCTTCTTCCTTCAGCTCCTGCTCCTACTCAGAACAATTGAATTATGTATAACACTGAACTTTCTTTCTTGAATCCAGCTTTGGGGTTGATCACTGAATTTCCAGATATCACATCAATCTGTCCTTTGGACAATGCCATCTGGCCTCCTTCTTTGAACAAATCTAATACATGGCCTTGGACAGATTTTCAAAATCAATTTGCTGGGGATAAGCAAAGAAACCCAGTGCAATTCAGAATGAAACTTTGACCAGAATACGTGCTTTACTCTCATGAAGACTGTAAATCATGATAAAATTATCTAAGTTTAATGGAAGAAAAAAAGAAAAATAATGTTATAAATACTCATAGAGCCGAGGCAAGAATCAGAGAGGGCAATATTTCCGAATGGGCTACAAGACTAGATTTTCATTCTAAGACTAAATCACATACATGCCCTCTCTCTGCATTTAAGAGGCATTGTAGATTACTCTTACCACAACATTCCTTATTTCTCTATTTTTTATTTTATTTTACCTTTAAAATTAATAAGCACTTCATCTTTCTATTTCCCCTCAGAATAATAAAAGTAAAACATAATTCTTGTAAAAATATTTGTGATTTGGCAAAATAAATTACTATATGTTTCTTTCTATCTCCATGTCATTACCTTTCTGTTATGTGATGAATCTCGCATTATCCTTGGTCTACTGGAATTGTGGTAAGTCATTGTATTGATCAGACTTCTAAAGTCTTTGAAATTATTAATCTTCACAATAATTTAATTGTGCAAATTGTTTTCTTTATTCTGCTCACTTCAGTCTGCATCAGTTCATATAAGTCTTCCCAGGTTTCTATGAAACTATTTCTTTTTTTTACTTTTTATGACACTACAATATTCTTTACATTCATATACCATTATTTGTCTGGCCATTCTCCCAAGTGATAGGCACTCCCTTAGTCTCCATAACCATGAATTGTTACAAGGTTTTTTTTGTACAACTGGGACCTTTTGATATTTCTTTGAATATTTGCAAGTATCCTGGTATTGGCAGTGGTATTTTGGCTTTTAGTATATAGTTCCAATTAGTTTTCCAAAATGACTGGATTGGTTTAGGGATCTACCAGCAGGCATGTACTATTTTAACATAACCTCTCTATCTTTGTTGCTTTCCCTTTTTAAATAAAATTACCAATCTTAAGGAGGTGAGAGAACCTCAGGATCACTTTAATTTGTATTTCTATATTTTTTAAAAATTTTTTTCTTTTTTCTTTTTGGAGGGCAGTTGGGGTTAAGTGACTTGCCAAAGGTCACACGGCTACTTTTTGTGTCAAGTGTCTGAGGCCGGATTTGAACTCAGGTCTTCCTGACTCCAGGGCTGGTGCTCTATTTACTGCGCCACTTAGCCACCCCCTGTATTTCTATATTAATACTGATTCAGAGCATTTTCCCACATGTTTATTCATAGTTTGTTTTATCTTTCATTTCTCTAGTTCTAAGTGATTGGGAGTCTCATTTTTTATGTTACTTTTCAAAGCCTGGTTCTGTTCTCATAAAAATTGCTTCTTCATATCCTTTGTCCATTTATCTACTGGAGAGCAACTCTTACAAGTTTGATTAATTTCCTTCAATATCCTAGAAATGGGACCTTTTATGGATAGCTATGTGGCAGCGTGCATAGAATGCTGTGCCTATGTTCAAATCTGGCCTCAGATACTTAATAGCTATCAGCACCTGGGCAAGTCACTTAGCCCTATTCGCCTTCATTTCCCATCCATAAAATGAGCTTCAAAGGAAATCATAACCACTCTAGTTTCTTTGTCAAGAAAACCCCAAATGGAGTCAACTTGAACATAACTGAACAACAGCAACATCAGAGAGACTTGTTTCAAAGATTTCTTTTTGTCTCCTCTATATTTTATTTTCACTGGTTTTGTTTGTGTGAAAACTTTTCATTTTATCTAATCTAAATTGTACATTTCATTTTCTGGGTTCTTCTCTATCACCTATTGAATCATGCCCTGTTCTTCTAACCATTGGTCAAAGGCACAATTTCTTGCTTGCTCCTTTAATTTGTTTTTGATGTGATCTTTAATACCAAAGTTCGATGTTCATTTGGAACTTAACTTGGTATATGACGTGAGTAGTTAAACTAAATCTGATTTCGACCAGACTGCTTTCCAGTTTACCTAGAAGTTTTTGTCAAGCAATGTAACCTTACCAAAGAAATTATTATCTTTAGGTTTATCTAAAATCAGCTACTACACTTGCTTGTTGTATACACTGATGAACCTCTTTATTTTTTTTACCAATTGATACTCCCAAATCATTTTGATCATTTCTCATTTATGGCACACTTTGAGATCTGATACTGTTAGGGCTTTTTCCTTCCTATTTTTTATTTTTATTTTATTATTTTTATATTAATTAATTAATTTATTTATTAATTTATTTATTTATTTTTGAACAGAGACAGAATTTCAATGAGAGCAAATGAAGGTGAAGTTGTAACAGTTATCCCTTGCCTCTTCTATATGGGATGATTAACCCCTTTTTGTCTCTCCCTGTCTCCTCTCATTCTAGTCCTCTCCCACTTCAGAATTTCATCTTTTAAGGTACCATCCCTTCTATTCTATTGATCCTGTACCCTCTATGTACATATATACACATGTGCTCAGAAATGTATTCATATGCATATATACCCTCCTATATAGACATATGCGTATACATCTATCTATCTATCTATCTATCTATCTATCTATCTATCTATCTATCTATGTATCTATACATTTGTATTCCCTTCACCTATCCTCATACTAAGAAAAGTTTCATAAGTTACTACTATCATTTTTCCATATTGGCATGTAAATAGTTCAACTTTGATAAGTTCCTTATGATTTCTTTCCCATGTTTACCTTCTCATTCTTCTTGTGTTTGAATGTCAAATTTTCTGTTCAGTTCTGGTTTTTTCAGCAAGAAAGCTTGAAAACCTTCCACCTCACTGAATGACCATGTTTTCTCCTGGAACATTATACTCAGT
>JAQQSW010021166.1:0-10713 GCA_028646575.1 Pseudocheirus occidentalis | reverse complement strand
CCAATTCTTTGTTAACAGAAAAGAGGTGCTGTAAATATTTTTGTACATACATGTCTTTTTCCTTTTTGTTTTCATCCCTTTTGGGATACAGATCACAATGTAGTGGTATTGCTAGGTCAAAGGTTAATGCATGGTTTTATAGCCTTGTGGGTGTAGTTCCAAATTGCTCTACAGAATGGTTGAATCAGTTTGCAACTCCACCAACAGTGCATTAATGTCTCATTTTTCCACATCTCCTCCAACATTTGTCATTTATCTTTTTTGTCCTATTAGCCAATCCAATAAATATGAGGTAGTATCTCAGAAGTGTTTTAATCTGCATTTCTCCTATCAACAGCGAGTTTGAGTTTGTTTTTTTTTAATCTGGCTATAGACAGCTTTGATTACTTCATCTGAAAATTGATCATATCTTTAGGTCATTTATCAATTGGGGAATGACTGTTATTTTTATAAATTTGACTCAGTTCTCTAAATGTTTGGGAAATGAGCCCTTTATCAGAGAAATTTGCTCCAAATTATTTTTGTTAACTGTATTTTCCTCCATCCTATTTCCCTCACCTTTTATTCTATTCTCTTTCTCCTTTCACCCTGTCCCATCTCAAAAATGTTTTGCTTCTCACTACCCCTTCTCCCGACCTGCCCTCTCTTCTATCAAACCTCTCTCCTCTCTTATTCCCTTCCTCTTCCCTCCTACTTTCCTGTAGGGTAACATAGATTTCTATACCCAAATGAGTGTGTATGCCATTCCATTTCTGAGCCAATTCTGATGAGGAAGGTTCATTCACTCCCCCTCACCTCCTCTCCTTCCCCTCCTCTGTGAAAGCTTTGTCTTGCCTCTTTTATGTGAGATAATTTACTTCCTTCAACTTCTCCCTTCTCCTTTCTCCCAGTACATTCCTCTCTCCCATCCCTTAATTTTATTTTTTAGATATCATCCCTTCATATTCAACTCATCCTGTGCCCTCTGTCTATGTGTACATGTACATACATATGCACACCCTCACATATATATTTATACACACCTACATATACGTACTATCCTATACATACATATATATGTATTTATACATATGTATTCCCTTTGACTTTCCTCATACTAAGAAAAGTCTTGAGTTAGAATTATCATTTTTCCATGTAGAAATGTAAATAGTTCAACTCTAATAAGTTCATTATGATTTCTTTTTCCTGTTTACCTTTTCATGCTTCTCATGCTTCTTGTATTTGAAAGTCAAATTTTCTATTCAGCTCTGGGGTTTTTTTCATCAAGAATGCTTGAAAGTCCTCTATTTCATTGAATGACCATATTTTTCCCTGAAGCATTATACTCAGTTTTGCTGGGTAGGTGACTCTTGGTTTTAATCCTAGCTCCTTTGACCTCTGGAATATCATATTCCAAGCCTTCAATTCCTTAGTGTAGAAGCTGCTAGTTCTTGTGTTATCCTGACTGTGTTTCCACGATACTAAAATGATTTCTTCCTGACTGCTTGCAGTATTTTCTCCTTAACCTGGGAACTCTGGAATTTGGCTATAATATTTCTAGGAGTTCTCTTTTGGGGTCTTTTTAAGAGGTGATTGGTGAATTCTTTCAATTTCTATTTTGCCCTCTGGTTCTAGAATACCAGTGCAATTTTGCTTGATAATTTCTTGAAAGATTGTGTCTAGGCTCTTTTTTTATCATGGCTCTCAGGTAGTCCAATAATTTTTACATTATATCTCCTAGATCTATTTTCCAGGTCAGTGGCTTTTCCAATGAGATATTTCACATTGTCTTCTGTTCTTACATTTGTTTGGATCTATTTTATAGTATTCACTCTAATTTTTAAGGAATTATTTTCTTTAGTGAACTTTTGGACCTCCTTTTCCATTTGGCCAATTATGCTTTTTAAGATTATCATTGGTTTTATAGAACTCTTTTATCATTTGGCCTAGTCTGTTTTTTAATATTATTTTCTTCATTTTTTGTGTCTCTTTTACCAAGTTGACTCTTTTTTCATTATTTTTTTCACATCACTCCTATTTCTCTTCCCAGTTTTTCCACTGCCTCTCCTACTTAATTTTCAAACTCCTTTTTGAGCTCTTCCATGACCTGAAACCAATTCATATTTTTCTTGGAGGTTTGATGTCAGAGCTTTGACTTTGTTTTCTTCTTCTGAGTGTTTTGATCTTCCTTGTCACCATAATAATTTTCTATAATCAAAGTTGTTTTTCTATTGTTTGCTTGTTTCCCAGTAGTATTTGACTTTTAAGTCTTTGTTAAAATAGAGCACTGCTTCTAGAGTAGAAGGCACACTGTCCCAAGCTTCAGAGATTTTGTGTGGCTGTTTGCAGAGATACTTCTAGGGACCTGTAAGTTTTTAGTTCTCCTAAGGTATGATCTAAGAAATATTCACTGCTATCCTCACCTGTGCTCTAGCCTGTGAGTGACCATGAGCACTCTTTTCTGCCCTGGAACTGTGAGAAGATCACCTCTCCACCACCACCACAAGCTCCACTGTGCCAGTGCTCCTCCTCCCCCTGGGACTACCCTCCAGGACTGCCGTCCAGATCCAAGTATGGGCAAAGCAACAGAGTCCTGCCTTAGTGCTATCAAAATTACTCTTTCTGATCAGTTGTTCAACCTCCTTATCATATGTGAGCTGAGAGCTCCAGAAGTAGCCACTGACACTGCAGATGCTAATTCAGTCACTCCCAAATCCTGCTCCTGGTTTACTGGGGCCAGGGCTTTGCTGACTCAGCCTGACCTGACCCGCACTCCATTCTCACCACAGTGCAACAATGCTTTCCTGCTGACCTTCCAAGCTGTCCCTGGCATCTGTGGGATGAGGGATCTGGAAACTGTCCCTTCTGCCAGTGATTCAGTCACCCTGAGGCCTGTTCTGGGTTTGCTGCTGTCCAGTCTATGCTGGCAAGGCCTGCACTGGACTGCACTTCTCTATCACCCTGGTATAGGAGGCCTTTCCTGCCAACCTTGCAAGTTGTCTTGGCCTGGAAATTTTTTTCAATCTATCTTTTTCTGGATTCTTCTGCTTTAGAATTTGTTTATAATCATTTTTAAAGGCATTTAGAGGAATCTGTAGAAGAGTTCAGGTGAGCCCCTGCCTTTACTCCACTCTACACTTTAACCAGCACTTTTGGCAAACACATAGACTTGCTCTAATCCTGAGATTGTAAATGGCTACTAGCTAAGACATTTGATTATAAAGGACTGACCATTCAGCATTCTTCCAATGCTACCATTAAGGCAGGAGCCCATCTATCCATACAGCTAGCTTCTCATGCCTAAAGGTATTTGAATTGGGAATGTTAGCAAAAGGACACTTCAATTTTTTTCCTGTAACAATCATCAAAATGCACTGTTGAGTATACTAAATTTATGGTGCAAAATGTTATGAACACAATGTTGTCAGAATAAATGAGAAAATAAGTATCTAAAATCTCCACTACATGAAGCTTGTGTGGCGGGGGAAAGACACTATGGCATCATCACTGGGAGACTTAGATCACTGTGGATATCTTTCTTGCCAGATGACAGAAAAGACCTTTCTTTAGTTTCTTAGCTCATTTGGACAGCTCCTATATTTTATCTGCCGGCACTTTTAGGAACATTATGGATTTATCTTCCCAAAATATCTGTTTTTCATCTCTTCCCTCCCCCCTCCCCTGGTTTCCTTTAACTGACCTCTGGAGATTGACCAATAAAAAGAGAACTGAAGGCTACTAAAGACTGGGAAGGGAAAACAGAAACAATTCAACGGACCTATTACCTGTGGCTTGCATTGGTACAAATCCCAGACCATCCATGCCTTCTTATCCTGTGTCATTATTCACCATATTCTCCCAGTGAATCCCCCTACAGAAAAAAAATGACCCAAGAGGCCAGAGGCCTTCTACAATAGCATTTTTTTATCTCTTATGGATACCACTGCAACTCTCTGACTGCATATCTGTTATCCCTTGATCTCACTACATAACCAGCCCAGCAGAATGTGGATTGAAGGCTTCAAGCAAACAGGAACTATTCTTCATTTTTTACGTTAAGTTGTCGGTCCTTAGTATTGTACCTGGAACACATTAGCTACTTTTTTTCAGAGCTGAATGTACCCTTACATTTTTTTTCTAATGATACATTTCCTAGGGGATATCCTTCATAGTATCTCTCAATAGCGAATAACAGTAGGTAGGTATTTATATAGCACTTTAAACTTTATAAAGCACTCTATAAATAACTCATCTTATCCTTTGTGTAGACCATCATTGGAATAATCATTCCTAACATGTCGTATAATGCGTTAAGGTTTGCAAATAATTTAGAATATTCCCCTTGATCCTCATGAAAACCCTATGACGAAGATGCTGCTATTATCCCTGTTTTACAGGGGGAAAAAATTAAGGCTGATAATGGTTAAATGACTTGCCCAAGATCACATGGCTAACCAGCATCTGAGGTGAGATTTAACTTGAGGTCTTCTTGACAACAAGCCCAGTTTCTAGACACTTCACTGTGGATGGATGATCAGTCCACTGGGCCACTACTAAAAGAGGTGAGAAATCTCAGAAAAATTCCACTGGGTTGGCCAATCAACATAAAGGCTCCCCAGCAGAGAATTAGAATAATGGCCGACTACCATGTCAGAAGACAGCTTATTATGATTGAAAGGGCAGTGGGTAAAGAGTCAAAAAACACAAATTCAAGTCATAGTTTGGCCACTAACAAGCTGTGTGACTTTGGATAAGCTACTTCTCCAATGGTTCAGTTCCTTCATGATAATGGACTCTTTTTTTCTTTTTGCTTTTTGGAGGGCAGTTGGGGTTAAGTGACTTGCCCAAGGTCACAGGCTAGTTTTTGTGTTAAGTGTCTGAGGCTGGATTTGAACTCAGATCCTCCTGACTCCAGGGCCAGTGCTCTATTCACTGCACCACCTAGCCACTCCAGTTCCTTCATGATAAAATGAGAAAGCTGAAATTATTGTGAGGATACAATATAAATAACACATATGAAGTACTTTGCAAATCTTAGATGACCCAGTAGATAAAGCACCAGATCTGGTGTCAGGAAGATTCATCTTCCTGAGTTCAAATCTTGTCTCAGACACTAGCTGTGTGACCCTAGGCTAGTCACTTAACCCTGCTTGCCTTAGTTCCTCATCTGTAAAATGAACAGGAGAAGGAAATGAGGAACTACTCTAGTATCTTTGCCAAGAAAACCCCAAAGGGGGTCACAGAGTCAGATATGACTGTAGTGGCTGAACAGCAACAAAACTTTACAAACCTTAATGGTGAATATACATGACAGTTAATATTATGGATCCCATTTTATTGTCATTATTGGACAAGCTGATAATGAAGCAATGGAAAGAGTATTAGATTTGGAATCAGAAGATGCGGGTTTAAATCACAGCTATGTCACTTTTCACCTGTGTGACCTTGGGAAAGCCACTCTGGGCCTCAGTTTCTTCTGTCAAATGAGGCAGCTGGCTTAAATAGCCTCTGAAATCCCTTTAGAATCCTTAACACTCCGATCTCAAAAGACTCTTCGAGCCCTGAGTTTATCATAATCATTGGAGGTTGGATTCAAACTTGGGTCTTGACTCTCAAGTTCCGCACTCAAGGCACTATACTTTAGCCGACTGGATACCAACCCAGCCACTACAGAAGAAACCATGGCAGCGAAGAAGAACAATTTGTCACTTTAAGTGGTATGTGAAAATAATTCTTTGGCATCATATCAGCAAATGGACAGCAGATCAGCTCGTACATTGTCATTGATGTCTTTTGCTTTTTATAGCATCATAATTTTCCCCATATCCTTCCTCCTTCCCCTCTAAAGAGTCATCCCATACAAAATAATATTTTAAATACAAAAAAGGAAAAGAAAAAAAGCTGATCAATACATTAAAAATCTGAAAATATGTGCAATGTACCCCACTCGTAAACCTCCTACCTCTGCAGAAAGACAGGGTGAGGGGGATAGCTTCTCATAGTTTTTAGAGCCAGGTTTATTCTTTGTGGTTTTACAATGATCACTTTTATGTGCTTGTTCTTCCCATTTAGTGTTGTAGTCATTATGTATGTGATTGGGTTTTTTTCTGGTCTTGCTTAACTTCTCTCTGCATCAGTTTATATAGATCTTTCCAGGTTTCTCTGTATTCATCACATTCATTTTTTTCTTGCAGCACAGTAATATTCTGTTACATTTGTGTACCACAACTTGCTTAGTCATTTCCCAAACAATAGGAATCTACTTTATTTTATTTCCAATTCTTTTTATCACACAAAAATGCCTCTATAAATATTTTTGCCTATGTGGGAACTTTCTTCTTATGAATAACCTCCTTGGAGTATATATGCCTAGTAGTGAAATGTCTAGTGAAAGAGTCTGGTCATTTTTGTCACTTTATTTGCATAATTACCAACCACTTCTCCTGATGGTTGTATTGATTCCCAGCACTACCAACACTGCCCTACCATACGTATCTTCCCCAAACCCCTGCACCATTGACTATTCCTATGTTTTGTCACCTTTGTCAATTTGCAGAGTCTGTGACTGACAATTTGTTTTGCTTTTCAGTTCACTGTTTAACCTCATAAAAACAGCCACAGATGATGTTCGAATTCCTGTTGAAAACCCTTGGCTTTCTCTTCTACAGATTAAATTATTCTAATGCCTTGGATCTTCCCTTTTGAATCTTGTTTCCAACACTTCAATCCTTTCTGTTGTTTTGCTGAATCTCCTCTAATTTCTTCCACTTTCTCATTAGATAGTGAATCATTAATGTCATACATGGTATTCGAAGATAGTCAACAGGATGGGAAGGATTAGGGAACTGCAGTTAAACAGAATACAAAAGCTGAGAAAAAGGAGACAGAGAAGGAGGTGGTGGTGTGGTGATGGCAAAGCAAGAGAAGAAAGAAAACGGAAGAGGGATTTTGTCTGAATCATCACATTTCATCATCTTGTTACCAATTACTCAAGAGCAGATGAAATCATTTTATGATGGGCTTTGAAAGCCTTCGATGTGTCTTCAAGTTCTCAGAAAAGGGATGAGATGTTCGCCTGGGCCACAAAGGGCAGAAGCAGGGAGTTTCAAAGGTGAAAATTTAGGTTTGATAAAAGGGAAACTGTATCAGCTTCTAAATTCTCTAAAATGGAATTGTGAGTTCTCTAAAGTAGGTGGTGTGTTCCTCCTTATCAGAAGCCTCCAAGCAGAGGCTAGAAGGGCATTCAGCATGGACATTGCAGGGAAGGTTCCTGTACTGCGTAGGACTAGATGATCCATGAAGCTGCACTGAGCCTGGATGGACTGCAGAGTTCATGAGTTCCAGCTTTGTAAGGGACAGTTGGGGTCCTTGCCTGCGCCCTCCCTGTTGTTCCTCCTATTCAAACAAAGAGCCATCAGGAAAGGGTTAAAGCTGGCTGACTGAATCTTTCCAGTTAGTTTAACAGTTTGGTATCTGCCCCTTCCTTTCCGTGACTAATTCAACTGGGGACATGAGAGAGAGGGAAATCAAGTGGTCAGAGACCAGCCTCCTCCTGCATATGTATAATGCTATGTAAATGTCACTTATTGCTATATGCATGCCAGCTGTTGTTAATTTTGGATTATGTAGCAAAACCAGAGGCCACCAGGGAGGGGGATGATATATTAAAATGATTATGAAAACAAAGAGGGAATAAAATGAGGATGGAATGCTTTTTCCAGACTGAGAAGCACTCAAAAGAAGACCGTAATTGTAGCACAGAGAGGGAGACATACCTGACTATGACATGGAGGGAAGGAAAGGAGGAGAAAAGGTGAAGTTGACTTAAAGGAAATAATAGCCTCCTTTCAGCTACCAGAAGATAAGCTAATATAAGGATGGCACCTGGATCTGAGCAGGTTTCACAGTCTTGCCTTTTCCAATGCAGAGACCACCCCCTCCCAAAATGTCAGCCATGGAAAGCCAGGTGCCTGGAGCAGCATCCCATTTAGCCTCAGCAGGGTCTCATCCGAGACATCCTGGATGTGGGTCACTGAACCTGATGCAAATAAGAAATCATGGTCCTTCCCAGCTACAGGGTGCAGAAATTAGGAGCACATCTGGGCTAGAAAACTCCATGAATCTCACAGCCACCCACATATTGGCTCTTAGCTTTGAAAATGCCTCATTTCCTCTTTTCCTCCCATCAGTGTTTGTCAAACATACTCTCCCACCAAAGATTCTTTGGATAAGGGCATTTGGGTTATTGTCCACACTCTTCTTACTTCCTGGCAATAGAAAAAAGGGTCTCCAGGTTAATATTGTTACTCATGATTATTAAAGCCTGCCAAGTGAATAATTGTCATGTTACACAAATGTTTCCTTTGCTTAAATGAATAAATCAGAGAATCCAAATTTTTCTCGACAAGAATGATTGGAAAGTCCATGGGACAAGCTGTTCTTTGTGTTAGTCAATACAAATGGCTGCTTCATGCATCATGTTGGAGCTCATGAAATGAAAGAGGTATTCAAGAACAAAGGATATAAATTATACTGTTATATTATATATATACACATATATATCACATAATATGTATGTCATATCAATAATATATTACATTATATCATAATTACACCAATAAGGAAATTGATGAAACCCAAGCAAGAGAAATGACTCATCTAAGGTCTCACGGCAGACTTAGATTTGATGTTTGGTCTTCCTAATAATTCATGCTGCCTTGGGAGTAGAGGGCTCTCTTCTGGAGGTCTCCAATCAAAGGCTATCTGATCATTGGTCAGGCGGGTTGTAGATAGAATTTCTGTGTAGCTAGGGGGAGAAGAGACAGCTTATAAAGTGTCTTCCAGCTTGAGATTTCATGAAATAACAGAACTATGAATTGACTGCAACATGGAGGACCCATCCAAAACCAGAGTTCTTTTCACTCCATCCCCCTTAAACTAAACCTAATTTTCCATAGATGTGGGACTTAACTGAGCCAATCAGTCAATCACCCTCCCCCCAAGTGAAGTTACCAACATGGTACTGTGATCAGGTAAGAAGAATCCCTCTGGGGTGCTGTGTGAGACAGCAGCCTATCAGCATCTACCATGGCAGGGTGAGGGAAGCTGATCGCTGTGATCAGAGGTGAGGACACCATTACCAGTTTCCTGCTGGGTGGTATTAGGGAGCTCAACAAGCACCACCACCCGAAATTTCTGGTGCTGGTGAAGGACACAACCATCAATGAAATCGAGGACACCTTCCAGCAGTTTCCAAATTGGGATGACATTGGCATCATCCTTATCAACCAGCATATTGCTGAAATGGTGCAGCATGCATTAAATGCCCACACACATTCAATACCTGCTGTTTTGGAGATCCCTTCCAAGGAACATCCCTATGATGCAGCCAAGGACTCCATCTTACGTCGTGCCCAAGGCATGTTCACTGCTGAAGATCTTCGCTAAGGGACACTCCACATCACCCTTCCCTACACATTACATTCTACTACTGAAATGAAAGGGGGCAGGGCTCATGGTATTTGCTATTTATTGGGGCCTGGAATAAAGCTAAGACAGAATGAAGACTGGAAAACATAAAGCCCAGCTCCTCAAATGTGTCCTTCTTCCCTTTCCTTCCTTCTCCTGGTTGGTTTTGTGGCATCTTTTGTCTTAATGTTAATGCTAAATTAAAGTTCATCTCTCCAGAAAAAAAAGAATACCTCTAGTGACTTTGTTCACCTATCTCCTATTAACATCCTGATTCAAAATGAACTTGCAAGGGACTTTAATGTGTATTCACTATTTTAATATGACTTCATTCATTCACCCAATAATCACTTATCATGTACCAGGAAAGGCACTAGAGCAGTGGAAAGAATCAAATGGACCCGACCATGAGAACACCAGGGTCTGAAGCTCAACCCTTAGCACTAACGAGCTGTATGATCATGAGCAGCTCCCTTCCACTCTCTGACCATCAGTTTCCTCATCCATAAAATGGACATAATTACTGCAGTACTTCCCTCACAATGTTCTTGGGGGGATCCAGTCAGATGATGTGAGTAAAGGGCTTTGTAAACCTTGACACATAATAAAAGTGTCTGATATTTTTATTATGACTTTGTGTAAAGTGCCTGCTATATGCTAAAGTAGATACAAAGGTAATTGAGGCATGGTCTCTGCCCTCACAGAGCATGACTAACAGCCGAACTGTGGTGAAGCAATATATGTATAAATGTGTAATACTCCACAAGAACCATAGAGTGGAATCAAGTTTAATGATGACATGGTCAAAACAAAATATGATCTGAAATTGAAGAAAGAAAAGATCATTTCCAGCTTGAAAGTGAGAGGTGGAGATGAAGAGGGTGCCCAAAGAGGGTTAGGGCTGCCTGAGACCCCAAAATACCAACATGCCAGGTCCTGTGGAAAGAATTCCACTCAAAGTCTTCTCAGCCAAGGAAAAAAGTTTATTGAAAGATATGGGGTAGACTCTTACAGAGTAAGTCTCTGCTAAGCTATTCTATGGCGCTCTCACAGAGCAAGTCTGTACCAAGCTATCCCATGGCGCTCTCACCCAGATGGAGGGAAGATGGGGTCTTATATACAGAGGAATCTAGGGGTGGTTCAGAGGAGGAGCCTGGGGAGGGTCTTCAGGAGGAGCCAATGAGTTCAGACTCCAGTAATGAGTTTGGGGAGGGTCTTCAGGTGGAGTTAATGAGGTCAATGCAAGAGTGGATTAATATTTTGATA
>JAQQSW010021165.1:0-10713 GCA_028646575.1 Pseudocheirus occidentalis | reverse complement strand
ATGATATTTAAAAAAATAAAATTAAGAAGTGAGAAAGGAATATAATGAGAGGAGATAGGAAGAAACAGAATAGGGTAAATTATCTCTTTTAAAAGAGGCATGGGATTAATGTTACAATGGAGAGGAAGAACAGGAAGGCAAAAGAGAATGGGTCAATCTTACTCTCATTGAATTTGAATTAAGGAGAGAACAACATACACACTAAATTGGGTACCTTACCTTACAGGAAAGTTGGGGGGAATGGTGTAAGAGGGGGGATGATAGAAGGGAGAACAAATTGAGAGGGATGGGTAGTTAGAGGCACACACTTTTGAAAATGGACCGGGTCAATGTACAAAATATAACAAGTGGGGGGTGCAGGATAGGATGGAGGTAAATATATTCAGTATCACACAATATATCTACTATGGAAATGCTCTGTGTAACTACACATGTATAAACTATAATGAATTGCTTATATTCCCAGTAGGGGTGGGTGACAAGGGAAGAAGTAAAAGAATCTGGAATTCAAAGTTTTAAAATCAAATGTTTAAAAATTTTTGTTGTTGCTGCTGCTGCTGCTGCTGCTACTGCTGCTGCTGTCATTATTATTTTACATGCAACTAGGAAATAAGATAAAAAGGCACTGGGGTATGGAGATTCATCTTACCCTACTGGAAAGTTGGAGGGGGTATGGGGAAAGTTGTAGGAGAGAGCAGATTGGGGGAAGAGGTATTCAGTGGGATCACTGTTTTGGGGTTTGGGGTGGGATTAAGATGGGGAGAAAATTTATGACTCAAAATCTTATGGAAATGAATGTTTTAAACTAAATTAAAAATAAACCAAAAAATTTAGCTAAAAAAAGTGTCTTATAATTATGTTCACATATTTCTTAGGTTTGTCTTGACAAGTAGACTCCAAAATATCTTACATTGTCTACAGTTACTTTTCTGCATCTATTGGCATATTATTTTTTTCTGTTAATTTTCTTATTGATATGGGCAATTATTCTGATAGTTTCTCTAAAAGTGAACTATTGCTGCATTCCTGGTATAAATTCCAAGTGATCATAGTGTATTATCCTCATAATAAGTTTCTGTAATCTCTTTGTTAATATTTCATTTAAAGTTCTTAGTTTTATTTATTCAATAGTTTTCTTAATTTCAATTTTGTTAATCTCTTCTTTGATTTTCAGAATTTCTAGCTTGGTATATAATTGGGGATTTTTTATTTTATTATTTGTTCTTTTCCTGACTTTTTCTAGTTGCTTGCCCATTCATTGATCTCTTTCTCTATTTTATTTATGTAAGCATTTAGAGATATAAAATTTCCCTCAAAATCTACTCTGGCTACATCCTACAAGTTTTGATATGTTGTCTCATTATTGTTGTTTTCTTCTATGAAGTTGATTGTTTCTGTTTGACCCACTCATTCATTAGGATTAGATTATTTAGTTTCTGATTAACCCTCAATCTACATTTCTATGGTCCTTTATGTGTAACTTTTATTGCATTATGATCTCAAAAGGATGCATTTAATATTTAAGCATTTTATCACTGAATATGGAGTTTTTAATGGCATACTACATAATCAATTTTTGTGTAGGTGTCATATGCTGCTAAGAAAAAGGTATAGTCCTTCCTTTTCTTATTCAATTCCCCCCCTCCAGTGGTCTACCATAACTAACTTTTCTACAATTCAATTCATCTCCTTAATTTCTTTCTTCTTTATGTTGTGGCTATATTTATCTAGCTATGAAATGGGTAGTTTGGGGTCCTCTACCAGTATAGTTTTGCAGTTCATTTCTTTCCTCTAAAAATGTGAATGCTGTACCACATGGTGCATATATGTTGAGTATTAATATTACTTCATTGTCCATGGTACCTTTTAGTAGGATGTAGTTTCCTTCCTTAACTCTTTTAATCTATTTTTGCTTTTGCCTTGTTTGAGATCAGGAAATTTTTAAAATTGTAGCTGAACCATAATGTATTTAGCTCTAGCCTTTTTTACTCTGTATCTCTCTGCTTAAAATGTATTTCTTGTAAAATACATTGTAGGATTATTTTTTATCTACTCTGTTATTCCTTCCATTTTGCTTCCTTTCACTTTCAGTCATGATTACTAACTGTATTCTTCTCACCATTTTATTTTCCACCCTCTTGATGCTTTTTTCTCTCCTTTTGCTCTTTCTTCACAAGTGTTTTTTTTTCTGACTACTGTCTTACTTTTATCAGCCCTCCTCACTTTTTCCCTTCCTGTGTTACTTTTTCCTTCTCTTCTGTCCTCCATTCCATCATTTTCATTCCTCTCTCCCTTCCTACATCCTAAATGGTAAGTTGGATTTCTGTACCAAAGTGAATGTGTATGTTATTACCTCTTTCAGTCAAATCCAATGAGAGTAAGGTTCAAAAAATACTCATCTCCCTCCTTTCTTTCCTCCTTCTGTAATAGGATTTTGTGCCTCTTCATGAAATCTTATCTACCCTTTTCTATTTCCTCCTTTCCTCTTCTTCCAGTATAATCCTTTTTCTAACCCCTTAGTTATTTCTAGTCATTATCTCAAAGTCAATTTATGCACATTCCCTCTTTCTATTTATACCACTTCTAAATGTCATGATAAAGATACAGTTCTTAAGAGTTATAAGTATCTTCCTATGTAGGGATATAAACAGTTTATCCTCACTGAAGAATTTTTCCCCCTTTCCTGTTTACCTTCTTATGCATCTCATGAGTATTGTATTTGAGTGTGTATATATGTCTATATATGTATACACAAATATATGTATTTATTTGTAGATAAATATATATTTATAATATATAAGTAGATATTTATAATATATAATATAATAAAATTAATTATAAATTATAAATACTTATGTAAAATAATATATTATATAAATAGTATATATACACACATATGTATGTATGTGCATGTGCATGTGTATGTGTATAAGTATATGTATGTGTATATGTATGTGTATATGTATGTGCATGTGTATATGTAAAAATGTATATGTAAATGTATATTTATATGTAAATGTAAATGTATATGTAAATTTAAATGTATATGTATATGTATGTGTATGTGTTTATGTATATGTATATGTATATGCATATGCATATGTATATGTATATGTATATGCATATGTATATGTATATGTATATGTACATATCTCCTTTTGGAGGGGGAAGGTAGGGCAATTGGGGGTTTAGTGACTTTCCCAAGGTCACATGGCTAGTTTTTTCTGTTAAGTGTCTGAATCTGGATTTGAACTCAGGTCCTCCTGACTCTAGGGCCAGTACTGTATTCAGTGCACCACCTAGCCACCCCTCCTTCTTTTTCCTTTCCTTTCCTTTCCTCTCCTCTCCTCTCCTCTCCTCTCCTCTCCTCTCCTTTCCTTTCCTTTCCTTTCCTTTCCTGTCCTTTCCTGTCCTTTCCTGTCCTTTCCTTTCCTGTCCTTTCCTGCCTTTCCTTTCCTTTTTCCTTTCCTTTCCTCTCCTTTCCTTTTTGCTTTTTGGAGAGGAATTGGTGTTAAGTGATATAACCAAACTCACATGGCTAGTAAGTGTGTCAAGTATCATAGATTAGATTTGAACTCATGTCCTCCTGACTCCAGGGATGGTGCTCTATTCACTATGCCAACTAGCCACGCCCTTTGTTAATTTCTGGAAAGATGCTGTCCAGATTCTTTTTTGATCTTGGCTTTTAGGTAGACCCATAAGTTTTAAATTATATCTCTTTGATCTAGTTTCCACATTAGTTGTTTTTCCAATTATGTATTCCATATTTTCTTCTATTTTGTTATTTTTTTAAATTTAATTTGATTGATTTTAATGTCTCATAGAGTCATTAGCTTCCATGTGAGTAATTCTAATTGTTTTTAAATTTTTTAATTAATTATTTTATTTTCTTATTTACATCATGCCTTTCCATGAGATTTTGAGTTACAAATTTTCTCCCCGTTTTTCCCCTACCCCCAACCCCAAAACAGCAATCACACTGTAAAGCCTCTCCCCCAATCTGCTCTCTTTTATGCCCTCCTCCAATACCACTCTAACATTCTTGTAGGGCAGGGAGGGTCTCCCTACCCCAGTCCCTGTATATCTTAATTCCAAGTTGCATGTAGTTAATAGTAATAATAATAATGATGATAATAATAATAATGATGATGATGATGATGATGATGATGATGATGATGATGATAATGTATATGTTTTGTTTTAAAGATTTGATTGTAGAGCTTTAAATTCCAGATTCTTTCGGTTATTCCCTTGTCACCCACTGGAAGGACAAGCAGTTCAATACAGGCTGTACATGTTTACTTATGCAGAACATCTTCATAGTGGACCTATTGTGAGAGGCTGATTATATGTCCCTCCTTCCTATCCTGCCCCCTCCTTGTTCTGTACTCTACTCTGTCCGTGTCCCTTTACTGAAGTGTGTGCTTCCAGCAAACCTCCCCCAGAGCCTGTACTTCCCTCCATCAACCCACCTCTCATCCCCATCCCCCCTACTCTCCTGTGTGGCATGATACCCAGTTTGTGGTTTATGTCATTCCTTCCCTAAGCCAAATTCAATTAGAGTAAATGAAAGTAAAGTTGTAACAGTTATCCCTTGCCCCTTCTATATGGGATGATTAACCTCGTTTTGTCTCTCCCTGTCTCCTCTCATTCTAGTCCTCTCCCACCTCAGAATTTCACCTTTTAAGGTATAATCCCTTCATATTCAATTCATCCTGTACCCTCTATGTACACAAGTACACACATGTTCAGATATGTATTCATGTACATGTATACCCTCCTATATAGACATATGTGCAGGTATACATATACATATACATATACATATACATATACATATATGCATACGCATACGCATACGCATACATATACAGATACACATACAGATACACATACACATACACATTCACATGCATATACACATATACACACAAATACATATACATATACATGTACATGTACGTGTGTGTGTGTGTACACACACACATACATTTGTATTCTCTTCACCTGTCCTTCTACTAAGAAAAGTTTCATAAGTTACTATTATCTTTTTTTCATATTGGCATGTAAATAGTTCAGCTTTGATAAGTTCCTTATGATTTCTTTCCCATTTTCACCTTTTCACGCTTCTTGTGTTTGAATGTCAAATTTTCTGTTCAGTTCTGTTTTTTTCAGCAAGAATTCTTGAAAGTCTTCCCCCTCACTGAATGACCATATTTTCCCCTGGAACATTATACTCAATTTTACTGGGTAGGTGATTCTTTTTTTTTTTTGCTTTTTTGGAGGGTAGTTGGGGTTAAGTGACTTGCCCAAAGTCACACAGCTAGTTAGTGTGTCAAGTATCTGCAGCCGGATTTGAACTCAGGTCCTCCTGACTCCAGGGCCGGTGCTCTACTCACTGTGCCACCTAACCGCCCCTGGGTAGGTGATTCTTGGTTTTATTCCCAGCTCCCTTGGTCTTTGAAATATCATATCCCAGGCCCTTTAATATCTCAGTGTAGAAGCTGCCAGATCCTGGGTTATCCTAGTTGTATTTCCACAGTATTCAAATTGTTTCCTCCTGGCAGCCTGTAATTATTTTCTCCTTGATGAGGGGGTTCCAAAACCTGGCTATAACATTTCCAGGAGTTTTCTTTTAGGGATCTTTTTCAAGAGGTGATTGGTGAATTCCTTCAAGTTCTATTTTGCTCTCTGATTCTAAAACATCAGGGCAATTTTCCTTGAGAATTTCTTGAAGGATGCGTTCCAAGATCTTTTTTTTTTGGTCATGGCTTTCAGGTAGACCAATAATTTTTGAATTGTCTCTCCTGGATCTATTTCCAGATCAGTGGTTTTTTTTTTGAAGGAGATATATCACATTGTTTTATTTTTTCATTTGTTTATAACTGTTAAATAGTATCTTGGTTTCTAATAAAGTTGTTTGCTTCCACTTGTTCCATTCTAATTCTGAATGAATTATTTTCTTCAGAATGCTTTTGAGATTCTTATTTCCATTTGGCAAATTCAACTTTTTAAGGCATTCTTCTCCTCATTGTCCTTTTGGCCCTCTTTTGCCATTTGAGTTAATCTGTGTTTTAAGGTGTTATTCTCTTCAGTCAGGATGTTGACTCTTTCTTGCATCATTCTCATTTCGCTCCCCACTTTTTCCTCCACTTCTCTTATTTTGTTTTCAAAGTCCTTTTTAAGCTGATCTGTGGCTTGTAGGCAATCTTCATGTTTCTTGGAAGGATTTGGTGTGGGAGTTCTGACTGTGTTGTCTTCTTCCCATTCCATGCTTTGATCCTTTTTGTCCACAAAAAAAAGGATTCTAGTGTTTTATTGCCATTTTTAGTTTGCTTCCTTATGTTGGCCAGTCAATTAATTGCTTGATTTTTTTTAGCTCTGTGGAACTCTGCTTCCAGGGGGAAAAGTTCTGTCCCAAATTTCTGCCAGATCCATTAGGTGGGGTGCTGCAGCCCCCACCAGCTTTGACGCTGCAAGCGCACCCCAGGACCACCACCCAAGACCACAATCCAGATCCGGGCCGCTCAATGCAAGAGCCCTTGGCTTTTGATCAATTGCTTTGCCCCCCCTGCAGTCTGCAGGCCAGGAACTCTGAAGCAGCCAAGTTGGGCTGCTTTCTTGCCCTTGGGGAAGTTCAGCCAGACTGCTTTCACCTATCCCCAAATTTAGCTTGAATTGCACTGACCTTTCTCTTAGCTTTGTTTCACCTGGCTTGATAGATGTGAAGATTTCCCGAGGTGCTTTACAGTCTACTGTAACGTCCAGCTGCGGCTTCTCCTGGCCCTAGGGCCTGGTTGCAGTTTCAGGCTGGGCTGGCCTTGGCATCCAGCCTGCCATGATGAGCCCCACCTGCTGAGCTGCCTTCAGCCAGAGATGTGTTTTCTGTATTTTTCTGAGTTTGGGAGCCCTAAAATTTGTTTAGAATCATATTTTCTGGGTATTTAGGGTGATTGTGTAGGAGCTGCAAAACTTTGCTGCTTCCACAGCACCATCTTGCCTCCGCCCCCCAGCAATTCTAACTTTATTGAATTATTTTCTTCTGTTAGGTTTTGTACTTCTGTTTCCATTTGGCCTATTCTGTTTTTTAAGGAGTTGTCTTTAGTGGATTTTTGTACCTCCTTTTTCATTCAGGCAGGAATTGTTTTCTTTTATCAATTTTAGTCCTTCCTTTTCCCTTCTCTTGTATACCTCTCATTTCTGTTCCGAATTTTTCACCTGCTTCTATTATTTCACTTTTAAAAA
Source organism: Pseudocheirus occidentalis (assembly GCA_028646575.1). Taxonomy (NCBI): domain Eukaryota; kingdom Metazoa; phylum Chordata; class Mammalia; order Diprotodontia; family Pseudocheiridae; genus Pseudocheirus; species Pseudocheirus occidentalis. The sequence goes on along the minus strand of JAQQSW010021165.1, from coordinate 3,468 downwards.
TCCTTCTTGAACTCCCCCAAGAATGCGTTTTTGGGGGACAGCTAAGTGATTAGATCACCAGTCCTGCAGTCAGGAGAACTTGAGTTTATATCCAGTCTCAGACATTTAACACTTACTAGCTGTGTGATCTTTTGCTAGTCACATAACCCAAACTGCCCTGCCTTTCCCCCTCCAAAATCAATATCAACAACAGCAAACAAAAAAAAGAAAGGTTTTGGGGCCTGGGACCAATTCATATTCCCTTTTGAGGTTTTAGATGTGTATATCTTTACATTATTGTCATCTACTGAATTTGTGTTTTGATATTCCCTGTCACTATAATAATTCTCCATGTTCAGTGTTTGTTTTCTGCTTCTTGCTCATGATGTTTGACTATTTACTGACTTTTATAGTTTAGCTGTCTTGCTGGAGCACAAGCAACACTGTCCCAAGGTTCTTCTGCCAGGGGATAGGGATCTATTCACTGACTGTGTGCTAGGGTCTCAAGTGCTGGCAACTGGCAGATCTAGGTGTCTTGTAGGTGTCTTGTAGCTTAGCTGGAGCTGAGCAGGGGTCCTAATGGTGGTGTCTGGCATTTTCTGAATCTAAGTGAACTTTTTCTAGGTTTCCACAGAGCTGTCCTAAAGCAGGGGGAGTTCTGGCTTCTGAAAGATGCCTGCCTGCCCAGGGCTAGACTGGTATACATGGTGGTTCTCCCTAAGCTAAAGGAAATGGAGACCCTGGTGTTGGCATTTTCCTGCTCCACCATCCTGGTGCTAAGGATCTCCCACTTGTTTGTGATGTGGGATTTTCCACAGGCTTGTTTGAACACTACCTACCCTGGACTGTGTCCCCCTTTTTCTTAGGGAAATGGACTTTTCTTTCTGATTCTCCAAATTTTCAAGGTGAAGGGATTGCTCTACCCCCTCTTTTTACTGGCCCTGCTGTTCCAGGATTTTTCCTGATATGCTGTTTTCTGTTTTTTCAAGCAGTAGAGTGATAGAAAATAAGAGAGCGATAGAAATTTACTGCTTACTCTGCCATCTTGATTTCTGCTTGAGCATATTATTAATATTAATTAAAAGAGCAATTAAATTAAAAGGACATAGGTGAATACCAAATACCAAACAGAAGATCCAAGAAAATCATAAAAATGAAATCATGTGTGAGAGTGTATAAGGCACCTAAGAAGGTTAAACAGTTTATTTCCCTATATTGGAAGATGATAGATATAATCCTAAGAATTTTATCACAACTAGGATTGTCAAATGAGCCTACTTGCACATAAGACTATGTTCATTGGTTTGGGAAATTATATGTCTATATATGCAAGTATATATGTGTATGTATATTTTTATACATAGAGGAACATATCTAAATTGTATTGTAGCCTTATATGTATAACACAGAACATGTTCTACATGTTATATGTAGAACATAGAACATGTTCTACATGTTATATGTAGAACATAGAACATTACCTTGGAACACTGTTAAAAGAAGAATGTGAGGGTGAGAAAGTGGGATACAGTAGGAGAGAAGGTAAAGGAGATGAACAGAGAACAATTATTTCACATAAATTGGACATTTGAAGGAATGTGGATAACTCATGAGAGAATAGGATGGAGGAATGGGCAATACTTGAATCTCATTCTCATCTGAATTGGTTCAAGGAGAGAAGAATACACATACACACAGTTATCTTGGGAGATTCATTTTACACATCAATGAAGTAGGAGGAAAAAAGATCTCAGAGGACAAAAGAGGCTATATCTATCTATCTTATCTATCTATCTATCTTTCTATCCATCTAATTTTATAATGTCTATAGAAACTTTTAAAATTTTTTTTATTTTCCTCCACAAACTTAAATATTGGAACTTAAATACAAAGAAATAGAAAACAAAGCATGCCATAGGCATAACAGAACATAAGGGAGGATTCAAAATATGTAACAATAAACTTTCATTTCAAGAAAGCCTGTATGGTAAATAATATAAGCTTTATTGAGAACTGCCTATCTTTGCTGCTTTATAAGTTTTCTTTTGTTCTCTGTTGTGCACTTTTTTACTTTTTCTCTCCTAACCATAAGGCTACAATACAATTTAGATATGTTTCTCTATGTATAAAAATATACATACACATATATATTTGCATATATAGACATATAATTTCCAAAACCAAACCTGATGACAATAATGGTCAAACAATGTTCACCTCCCTCCCTTCTTTCCATTTACATAATAGGTTTATATGCCTCTTCATATGATACAGTTTCCACTTTTCTGTCTCCTCCTTTCTTCTTCTCCCAGTACAATCCTTTTTTACTCACCTAATTATTTTTTTTCTAATTAACTTTTGTTTATTTTTAGTTTATATCATTGATTTCCACAACATTTTGAGTTACAAATTTTCTCCCCATCTTTCCCCTACCCACTTCCCCCAAACAGCTATCCCACTGTATTTCCTCTCCCCCATTATGCTCTCTCCCATATCCTCCCCCATTACACCTCTTACTTTCTGGTAGAGCAAGATAGATCATCCTATCCCAGTGCCTGTATATCTTGTTTCCCAGTTGCATGTAAATAATAATTATATATATGAACATATGATTTCAGAACTTTAAATTCTAGATTCTTTCCCTTCCTCCCTTGTCACCCACCCCCACTGAAAAGACAAGTAATTCACTTCAGGCCATACATATGTACAAACATCTCCACAATGGATATATTGTGTAATACTGACAATATTTCCCTCATTTTATCCTTGTTCTATTCTCTACTTTATCCCTGCACCTTTACCAAAGTGTGTGCTTCTAACAACCCTCCCCCCAAACCTGCCCTCTCCTCCATCATTCCGCCTCTCATCCCCTAAGCCCGTACTCTCCTGTAGGCCAAGATACCCATTTTAGAGTGTATGTCATTCCCTCCCTAAACCAAATTCGTGTGAATTCCCTTTTAGCCTTCCTGTTCTTCCTCTCCATTCTAACAGTTATCTCTTGCCTCTTCTAAATGAAATGACTGACTCCATTCTGTCTCTCCCTGTCTCCTCACAATCTATTCCCCTCCCACCTCTTAATTTCACCTTTTAAAATATCATCCCTTCTTATTCAATTGATCCTGTGCCCTCTATGTACACATATATACACACACTCCCATATTTATTCATATGCATATAAACCCTTCTATATAAACATATGTATATGTATGTATTTATGTGTGTATAAATATATGTGTATTTATATATACATTTATATTCCCTTCACCTATCCTCATACTGAGAAAAGTTTCATAAGTTACAATTCTCATTTTTCCATGTTTACATGTAAAAAGTTCAAATTCAGTAAGTTCCTTAAGATTTTTTTTCATGTTTATATTCTCAAGCTTCTTGTGTTTGAATGTCAAATTTTCTATTTAGTTCTGTTTTTTCCTCAAGATTACTTGAAAGTCCTCCACCTCTCTCTCTGTCTCTCTGTCTCTCTGTCTCTCT